>PVIY010055379.1:0-13765 GCA_004026745.1 Myrmecophaga tridactyla | reverse complement strand
CACAGTGTGAATAACAGTGGTGATGGTGGACATCCTTGTCTTCTCCCTGATCTTAGGGGGAAAGTTTTCAGTTTTTCCCCATTGAGGATGATGTTAGCTGTGGGTTTTTCATATATTTCCTTTATTATGTTGAGGAAGTTCCCTTCTATTCCTATCCTTTGAAGTGTTTTCAACAGGAAAGGATGTTGAATTTTGTCAGATGCCTTTTCTGCATGAATCGAGATGATCATGTGGTTTTTCTGCTTTGATTTGTTATTACATTAATTGATTTTCTCATGTCGAACCATCCTTGCATACCTAGGATGAATCCTACTTGGTCATGATGTATAATTCTTTTAATGTGTTGCTGGAATCGATTTGCTAGAATTTTCTTGAGGATTTCTGCATCTATATTCATTAGAGAGATTGGTCTGTAGTTTTCTTTACTTGTAGTACCTTTGTCTGGCTTTGGTATGAGGGTAATGTTGGCTTCGTAGAATGAGTTAGGTAGCTTCCCCTCCTCTTCGGTTTTTTTGAAGAGTTTGAGCAGGATTGGTACTAATTCTTTCCGGAATGTTTGGTAGAATTCACATGTGAAGCCGTCTGGTCCTGGACTTTTCTTTTGGGGGAGCTCCTTAATGACTGATTTAATTTCTTTACTTGTGATTGGTTTGTTGAGGTCGTCTATTTCTTCTCAAGTCAAAGTTGGTTGTTCATGCCTTTTTAGAAAGTTGTCCATTTCATCTACATTGTCGTGTTTAATAGCATAAAGTTGTTCATAGTATGCTGTCATTACTACCTTTATTTCTGTGGAGTCAGTGGTTATGTCTCCTCTTCCATTTCTGATCTTATTTATTTGCAACCTCTCCCTTCTTTCTGTCAATCTTGCTAAGGGTCCATCAATCTTAGCAATTTTCTCATAGAACCATCTTCCGGTTTTGCTGGTTTTCTCAATTGGTTTCATATTCTCAATTTCATTTGTTTCTGCTCTAATCTTTATTATTTCTTTCCTTTTGCTTGCTTTGGGGTTAGTTTGCTGTTCTTTCTCCTTTTCTTCCAAGTGGACAGTTAATTCCTCAATTTTTGCCCTTTCTTGTTTTTTGATATAGGCATTTAGGACAATAAATTTCCCTCTTAGCACTGCCTTTGCTGCATCCCATAAATTCTGATATGTTGTGTTTTAATTTCCGTTTGCCTCAAGATATTTACTGATTTCTCTTTAATTTCTTCCTTGACCCACTGGTTGTTTAACAGTGTGTTGTTGAGCCTCCACATTTTGTGAATTTTCTGGCACTGTGCCTATTATTGATTTCCAACTTCATTCCTTTATGATCTGAGAAAGTGTTTTGTATGATCTCAGTCTTTTTAAATTTATTGAGACTTGTTTTGTGACCCAGCATATGGTCTGTCCTTGAGGATGATCCATGAGCACTTGAGAAAAAGGTGTATCCTGCTGTTATGGGGTGTAATGTTCTATAAATGTCTGTTAAGTCTAGCTCATTTATTGTATTATTCCAATTCTCTGTTTCTTTATTGATCCCCTGTCTAGATGTTCTGTCCATTGATGAGAGTGGTGAATTGAAGTCTCCAACTATGATGGTAGATGTGTCTGTTTCTCTTTTCAGTGTTTGCCTCATGTGTTTTGGAGCATTCTGGCTCGGTGCATAAATATCTATGATTCTTATGTCTTCTTGTTGAATTGTTCCTTTTATTAACACATAGTGCCCTTCTTTGTCTCTTTTAACTGTTTTACATTTGAAGTCTAATTTGTTGGATATTAGTATAGCAACTCCTGCTCTTTTCTGATTGTTATTTGCATGAAATATCTTTTCTCAACCTTTCACTTTCAACCTATGTTTATCCTTGTGTCTAAGATGTGTGTCCTGGTGACAGCAGATAGATGGGTCCTGTTTTTTAATCCATTCTGCCAGTCTGTGTCTTTTGATTGGGGAGTTTAATCCATTAACATTTAGTGTTACTACTGTATGGGCAATACTTTCTTCTACCATTTTGCCTTTTCGATTTTATATGTCATATCTAATTTTTCTTCTCTTTACCTTTACCGACCGTCTTCATTTCTATACTCTTCTCCACACCTCTCTCTCCTGTCCTTTCTTATCTGTCTCTAGTGCTCCCTTTAGTATTTCTTGGAGAGCTGGAATCTTGGTCACAAATTCTCTCGGTGATTTTTTGTCTGAAAATGTTTTAATTTCCCCCTCATTTTTGAAGGACAGTTTTGCTGGATATAGAATTCTTGCTTGGCAGTTTTTCTCTTTTAGTAATTTAAATATATCATCCCACTCTCTTCTCGCCTCCATGGTTTCTGCTGAGAAATCTATGCATAGTCTTATTGGGCTTCCCTTGTATATGATGGATTGCTTTTCTCTTGCTGCTTTCAAGATTCTCTCTTTGTCTTTGACCTCTGACGTTGTCATTAGTGAGTGTCTTGGAATACGTCTATTTGGATCTATTCTCTTTGGGGTACGCTGCCCTTCTTGGATGTGTAATTTTAAGTCTTTCGTAAGAGTTGGGAAATTTCCAGTGATAATTTCCTCCATTAGTTTTTCTCCTCCTGTTCCCTTCTCTTCTCCTTCTGGGACACCCACAACACATATATTCGTGTGCTTCATTTGTCATTCAATTCCCTGAGTCCCTGCTCATATTTTTCCATTCTTTTCCCTATATTTTCTTTCACTTGTCGTATTTCAGATGTCCCGTCCTCCAGTTCACTAATCCTATTTTCTGCCTCTTGAAATCTGACACTGTAGGTTTCCATTGTTTTTTTCACCTCTTCTACTGTGCCTTTCATTCCCATAAGTTCTGTGATTTGTTTTTTTCAGACTTTCGATTTCTTCTTTTTGTTCATTCCTTGCCTTCGTTGTATCCTCCCTCAATTCATTGATTTGATTTTTGATGAGGTTTTCCATGTCTGTTCGAACATTCTGAATTGTTTCAACTTCTGTATCTCATTTGAATTGTTGGTTTGTTCCTTTGAGCCATACCTTCGATTTTCCTAGTATGATTCATTATTTTTTGCTGGTCTAGGCATTTAATTACCTTAATTAGTTTGTTCTGGAGATTGTTTTCACTTTCTGTTTTCTAAGATTTTATTGCTGAATGACTTTGTTGTCTGTCTGTTCTTTGACATTTAGTTCAGCTTATTCTACTCCTCTAGCTTAGGTTTTGTTTAACAGATCAGAATTTTTCAGTTCTTGTTCTTTTGTTTCTTGCCCTGCCTGTATGGTGCCTTTCCTCCACCCCTTATGAGGGTCTACTTAGGTATTATAGACCCCAGTCAGATTTTCCCAGAGCAAACTGGTCACCTCTCAGGAAGAAAGAGTCACCTGCGTCACTTTTCCCTGAGGGTCAGACCCAGACCCAGTAGATTAAAAGGCTTTCCTATGAAGTCTCTGGATTCTGCATTTTTCCTGTTCTGCCCAGTATGTGGCAGTTTTCTGCCTGCGGATCCCACCAGCATAAGGTGATGCAGTACCTTTAATGTCAGCAGACTCTCCCTTCTGGGTGCATGGTGGAGACAGAGGAGAGGTTGAAGGCTGGCTTTAATTGCTTCCCTTTTCCAGACCCTGGGGTCTGAATTCCATGAGGGAGGGATTCCACCTGAGCTGGGCCCCACCCTCTCCTGAGGAAGGTATACGCTCCAGATAAACTCTCAAACAAGCCTGTTTCTGCCTACGCCTTGGCCGTTGCAGTCCGAGAAGCCCTGCCACTGTATCCAAGGGCAGCCAAGGCTCAGTAGAAACACAGCCCGAAAAACCTGTTTCTTTTTTTTTTTTTCTTTTTCTGTCAGCCCTGCCCCCTTAGCACCGAGACAAAAATCAGCAACCTCCACTTTGACCAGGTTCACCTGAGCTGGGGTCTATTTTTAGTAGTCAGAATTTGTGAATTAATTCCATACTTTGTGATTTTCTGTTGCCTTCAAGGCATTTATTATCTTGATAGGTTATTTTGAAAGTTTATTTCCTTTACTCATCTAAAGTTTTGTATTTGCTTGGTTTGTGCTGAAGTTCTCCTTTCGCACTTGGTTTGTCAGTATTTCCCTGCCAGACCAAGGCCTGGACTTCATGCAAGGGATGCAACTACTTGAGAATCTGTTTAAAGGTAGGCAGATAGGCAGTCTGCCAGACTGTACTTCCTATTTCTTCTCAACAGATAGTGGTCTTGGGCCATCTTTTCCCCTCAACCCCACTTCTCCCTACCTGCGGCAGCTAGCTGAGCTGGATGGAAACCCATTGCATTTACAGCAAGGCCACTGGTCTCAGTGTGTTGTGAACCTGGGGCTGGCCAGAGGGCAGTGTGCATCTCAGCTGAGACCCTCCTTGTGGGCCTGATAAGTCTTGTGACCCCCAGGCTCCTGTTTGGGATGATCTTGGGTTGTGGGACTGGGTACTTCAGTTGACCCTACCTACAGTCAACCCAGATATTTTTTTGGTAAAATTCCTTGTTGGGGAATTCTTTCTTAGTTTTTGGGTCAAAATTGAAATGGAATTATTAGATAGCACTAGATATGGTGCCATCTGCCCAACTTTCTTGCCAGCTAGTATGGAAGTACTTCAGGTAGCAATTATAAATTTGGAGGCAAAATAGTTTTAATAATGTTTTAGTTTATGAGCTTCTGGAATGCAATATACCAGAAATGGAATGGCTTTTTAAAAAGGGAATTTATTAAATTGCAAGTTTATAGTTCTAAGGCCATGAAAATGTCCAAATTAAGGCAAACCTATAAAAATGTCCAAACTAAGGCATCTGGGAAGGATATCTTGGTTCAAGAAGGCTGACTCCTCAGGGTTTTTGTCTCAGCTGGAAAGGCACATGGCGATGTCTGCTAGCTTTCTCTGCAGGATTCTTCAGTGGCTTCTTAGGGCGTTTTCTTTCTTCATCTCCAATGGTCTCTGTCTGTGTGGGCTCTGTGGTTCTAAATTTTTTTCTGAAATGGTTCCCTTTAAAGAGCTCCAGTAAGCAACTCCACCTTGAATGGGTGGAGATACATCTCCATGGAAACTACCTAATCAAAAGGTGCAACCCACAATTGGGTGGGTCACATCTCCATGGAAACAAAGATCCCATCCAGCAATACTGTAAGAGGATTAAAGAACTTGGCTTTTCTGGGCTATACAACAGCTTCAATTGGCACACATATTTATTAGTAGTGAAATAAGCTGGTTATTCTTCCCATGGTCTGGAATCTGGGTCTTCAAAGGGCACTACAGAATTGGTATACAGAGAAGCACCTTTGTTATGGATTGAATCATGTCTCACACAAAGGCATGTTGAAGTCTTAAGTCCTGGTCCTCATTTGTAAATGCGATCTTCAAAGCTTCTGTTAACATGAGTCCAAACTAAATCAGCATGGGTCTTAATGTAATATGACTGGAATCCTTATATGTAGGGAAAATTTGCACATATTAGTAGTAGGTGACAGATGGCCTTGTGACAGGGGTATAGATTAAGTATGCCAGCAAGCCACCACCAGAAGAACTCAGACTTCAAGGAAAGCATGTTCCTGCTGTCACCTTGATTTTGGATTTCTAACCTCTAAATCTGGAAAACAATAAATTCCTGTGGTACCTTGTTATAGCAGCTTTGGCAAACTAAGGCAGCTCTTTGAACAAGGAGTTGGTGCTACACCTGTGACGTCATGGAGGACCACAAAACTTCATCATCTATCTAAATTGTTTTATGAGCCTTGGAATTTGATATGGGTCATCTCCTGAGAAAAGAAAGGCAACCAGCTTCTACCTGTATTCTAATGAGCTTTCAGTGCCACTTCACGCTATGTTATGATTCAGTGACCAGTCATTTGTGAAGGGCTCACAATGCCCAGGCACTCTGATGGTCATGAAGCCATTAATGTTTATTCAGTGGACACACATCCATTACAGTTAGTTCACAAATGTCTGTTATACTTAGTTCTTACAAAAAACTTAAGATACAATTAGATTGTAGGTCCCTTGAGACCAAAGCCCTTGCTTTAATCATCTTTGAATCTGCAGGGCCTGTGTTAGGACTAGATGCTAAGGGGCCGTCACCAAACGAGGATGGTGTTAGTGGAGACTGAATTAAACTAAGACTTTTTAAAACTTTCCTATTACATTTTTCTTAAAATTTTCCCGTAAAAAGTTATACTTTTTAAAGGACTCTTTGTTTTTTTAGAAAATTCATCCTATCATGACTTTCCTCTCCATCAATTATTTTCTCATCTAATTTAATAATGGAAAGGTAAGAAATGACTTAGTCAAGAAAATAAAGGTATTAACATTTAATAGTCTTTTGGAAAATCATGTTTTTTCAGTTATTACAGTTTATTTCGTGTCAAATTGAAAACAATGTACATATAGATATGTCAGACATATATTAATAAATTTACTTTGTTTTATTAGGAATTTGATTGAAACAGTAACTGTGCTATAAAATGTTTTATGATTTGGTAGTATTTGGTCATTCCCTTATCTCTTATTAATACATTTTGAGTTAGGAAGAAACATTTTCACAAGTACCTTTAACATACTGATCTTTTTTAGTATTGTGATGATGTTGCATTCTTTTCATAATGGTATGGAAAGAGAATAAAAGTACTAATTAAATGTAAATTCATAGTGGAGTATTTCATAGCAAAGATTTTTCTTTGTAGTTAGACTTGAGTCTTTTTTCCCCTGAAATTTTATTTCGTATGAAAGACTATTCTGTTATATGTTCCTTGTGTGCATCAGAATTAGATCCTCATGGTTTTAAATCACAGTCCATGTGGTTCTAAAGCATTACCAGTAAGTAGGAGATAGCTGTGGCTTTTATATTTCCTAATCAACCTACATTTTTTCAGATGATTCATTGTTATCCTGTTTCTTTTAAAGATGGAACTCCAAATGATTTGCCATCTGGCGCACCTCTGTTTCCTATTTAACAATACCTCCATTCTTTTACAGCTGCTAATGTCATTTACTATATTACAAGATTTTACCTTAAAAAAAAAAACCCTCAGTGTCCAAGAAATAGCTTAGGCATCCTTATCCTTATAAACATACTACATTCTTTAATCAATAAAAGTTGTGCCTTGAACATTTTCTAGCTGGCAATAAGATACTATTACATTTCTCCTTACAAGGTATTCTTGTATAATTATTGACATTTAGACTCAAATCTGTAATTTTCCATTTGTTTGGATGGCACCATTTAAAATGTTTTCAGAAGATATTAGTAATTGCTAATTGGCTTATAAGAAAATAATATCTTTAAGGAAAAATTACCTAGTAAGCAGGTAATTTACAATATTTTTTGTCTTTGGCCACATTTAAAATCCAAGATTTATGCCAGGTTTTTTTTGAAAGATTTCATTAGAATCAGTTATATATGATAACCTATTCGTAAATTATATAATCAGCTTCAAATAGTGCTTGGCACATAGTGAACACCATGGTTTGCCATTATTTTTCTCACCTTGATTTTAAAGATGGAAAAGAGAGAGATAAGTGACTTTTGGTTTTTACCTTGAAACTTCATACCATCAAGTCAGTGGTGACTTTGATAAGCTTATAGTTTACTCTAAAGTTCTTTACAAAAGATTTTCTGCCTTTTTAATTTACATGTGTGCCATAATTCCCCCTTCCCCTCACCCTATTTCTTCGTTTTGGAGTTTCTCTGTAGATTGTTTTAATCATATCATACACAAGAAACTCTTCATTTTCTTTAAATTCTGCATCCTCTGTTATCCAAGTACATGTAATTGATGCTAATTAGAAAAGCAAAGGATTGTTTTCCTTAGAAATAAACTGTATTGTGTGGCTATTTATGAATGAAGAACACTGCAATATTTGTGTTGTTAAAACACTCTCCCTTTACCTCGATGTTTCTGCCCCCCCACCAAGAGTGAATATAAAAGCACTGAACAAAATTGAGATGAACTTCCATTAGTTTTTTTTGAAGATTTTCTTTTTTCATTCTAAAGGAATTGGATATTTACTAAATTTTAAAAATATAAGTAAATTGACTCGGTGGCAGAATTCTCACCTGCCATGCTGGGGACCTGGGTTCAATTCCCAGTGCCTGCCCATGTGAAAAAAGAAAAAATATATATGTATATATGTAAATTGAAAGGAAAAAAAACCACTAAAAGACAATTTGTATTAATGTTTGAGATAGAATTGTCCCAGTCTTTTTTCCTCACTTTATTTTAATAAATTAGGGGAGATTATAAGTCAGTTTCTAGATTCAGTAGCTTTGACATATTTTTTCCTTTATTAATTTTTTAATTTAAAAAAATATATGGCAATAAACTAACCCAAACATTCTTAACGTATGATCATTCAGTTCTACATATATAGTCAGTAATTCACAATATCATTACATAGTTGCATATTTATCATCATGACCATTTCTTACAACATTTGTATTAATTCAGAAAAAGAAATAAAAAGACAACAGAAAAAAATTAATACATACATACCCCCTTACTCCTCATCATTGATCACTAGCATTTCAATCTAAAATTAGTTTAACATTTGTTCCCCCTATTATTTATTTTTATTCCACATGTTCTACTCCTCTGTTGATAAGGTAGATAAAAGGAGCATCAGACACAAGGTTTACACAATCACACAGTCACATTGTGAAAGCTATATCGTTATACAATCATTTTCAAGAAACATGGCTACTGGAACACAGCTGTACATTTTCAGGCAGTTCCCACCAGCCTCTTCCATTACATCTTGACTAACAAGGCAATAAATAATTAATGCATAAGAATAACCTCCAGGATAACCTCTCGACTCTGTTTGGAATCTCTCAGCCATTGACACTTTATTTTGTCTCATTTCACTCTTGCCCCTTTTGGTCAAGAAAGTTTATTCAATTGCTTGATGCTGAGACTCAGCTCATTCTAGGATTTCTGTCCCACGTTGCCAGGAAGGTCCACACCCCTGGTAGGCATGTCCCACATAAACAGGGGGAGGACAGTGAGTTTGCTTGTTGTGTCGGCTGGAGAGAGAGGCCACATTAGCAGGTGTGACATTTTATCCTTCTCCTTTAATGTTTTTTTTTTCTAGAGATGTATTCATTCATTCAGTATATATTTATTAACTTGCTGTATGCCTGATGAATCAAACTAGGGTTTTTGATTCATTGACCCTCCTCACTCCCATTCTTAACATCCCTACTTTCTCTTTATGTTCCACTTCATTCCTGACTTTAGAACTCTCCATTAAATTGGCTTTTCAGAAAGGATGATGTTAGTGAAGACAAAAGAGCAGTACAAGGTGACTCGAGGGTGTTTAGCCTATGAACTGGACCCAGGGAGTTGTCCTTAGCTGAGAAGAGGAAGTTTATGGGTAGGGTAGGTTTTGGAGGAAGATCAGGAGTTGATTTTAGACATGTTTAACATAAGGGTATCTACTACACATCCGAATGAAAATGTTGAATAGGCAGTTAAAAACAAATGATGTTCAGAGATGGGAGAGCCAAGATGGCAGCTTAGTGAGGTATGGGATTTAGTTCGTTTTCCAGAGCAGCTAATAAATCGCCAGAAACAGTACGGAACGACTGCTGGGGCCATGTCAGTGACTGGACACACAGTGTACACCAGTCTGGACCAGCTGGACTGGCTGTGAGCCCCTCCGAGAACCGTGAGTTCCCCAAGTTGCTGCAGTCAGCACCCATCACCCGTAAGCTGCTTCCCAGAAGGGATAGGAAAGAGTCCTTGCCAGCCGCAGAGGCTGAGAACAATCAAGCTCAAGTTGTGGAATTAATTAACATATTCTGAGTACTAAAAATAGGCCCCCAGCTCAGCTGATTCTCGAGTAAAAGTGGAGGTCACTGATTTTTGCCCCAGCGTAGAGGGGGCAAGTCTGATGGAAAAAGAAAAAAAACAGTTGTTTTTTTTTTTTTTATCTGAAAAGGTCTGGGCCCTGCAGGAGAGTAGGGGGAACATCGAACCTGGAGATACACAGAGTAACGTACCAACTTAAGGTCTTGATTGGCAAACCAGAGGAACGGCCGTCCTGCTGTAAAAAAGATTTTTCTTTTTCTCCTTTGGAGCTGTGTTTCTATGGATTGGTTACTCTTTGGATACAGTAGCAGGGTTTCTCGGGCTACACTGCCCCAGGCATAGGCAGAAACAGGCTTGTTTGAGAGTTTATCTGGAGCGTATACCTTCCTCAGGAGAGGGTGGGGCCCAGCTCAGGTGGAATCCCTCCCTCATGGAATTCAGACCCCAGGGTCTGGAAAAGGGAAGCAATTAAAGCCAGCCTTCAACCTCTCCTCTGTCTCCACCATGCACCCAGAAGGGAGAGTCTGCTGACATTAAAGGTACTGCATCACCTTATGCTGGTGGGATCCGCAGGCAGAAAACTGCCACATACTGGGCAGAACAGGAAAAATGCAGAATCCAGAGACTTCATAGGAAAGCCTTTTAATCTACTGGGTCTGGGTCTGACCCTCAGGGAAAAGTGACGCAGGTGACTCTTTCTTCCTGAGAGGTGACCAGTTTGCTCTGGGAAAATCTGACTGGGGTCTATAATACCTAAGTAGACCCTCATAAGGGGTGGAGGAAAGGCACCATACAGGCAGGGCAAGAAACAAAAGAACAAGAACTGAAAAATTCTGATCTGTTAAACAAAACCTAAGCTAGAGGAGTAGAATAAGCTGAACTAAATGTCAAAGAACAGACAGACAACAAAGTCATTCAGCAATAAAATCTTAGAAAACAGAAAGTGAAAACAATCTCCAGAACAAACTAATTAAGGTAATTAAATGCCTAGACCAGCAAAAAATAATGAATCATACTAGGAAAATCGAAGGTATGGCTCAAAGGAACAAACCAACAATTCAAATGAGATACAGAAGTTGAAACAATTCAGAATGTTCGAACAGACATGGAAAACCTCATCAAAAATCAAATCAATGAATTGAGGGAGGATACAACGAAGGCAAGGAATGAACAAAAAGAAGAAATCGAAAGTCTGAAAAAAACAAATCACAGAACTTATGGGAATGAAAGGCACAGTAGAAGAGGTGAAAAAAACAATGGAAACCTACAGTGTCAGATTTCAAGAGGCAGAAAATAGGATTAGTGAACTGGAGGACGGGACATCTGAAATACGACAAGTGAAAGAAAATATAGGGAAAAGAATGGAAAAATATGAGCAGGGACTCAGGGAATTGAATGACAAATGAAGCACACGAATATATGTGTTGTGGGTGTCCCAGAAGGAGAAGAGAAGGGAACAGGAGGAGAAAAACTAATGGAGGAAATTATCACTGGAAATTTCCCAACTCTTACGAAAGACTTAAAATTACACATCCAAGAAGGGCAGCGTACCCCAAAGAGAATAGATCCAAATAGACGTATTCCAAGACACTCACTAATGACAACGTCAGAGGTCAAAGACAAAGAGAGAATCTTGAAAGCAGCAAGAGAAAAGCAATCCATCATATACAAGGGAAGCCCAATAAGACTATGCATAGATTTCTCAGCAGAAACCATGGAGGCGAGAAGAGAGTGGGATGATATATTTAAATTACTAAAAGAGAAAAACTGCCAAGCAAGAATTCTATATCCAGCAAAACTGTCCTTCAAAAATGAGGGGGAAATTAAAACATTTTCAGACAAAAAATCACCGAGAGAATTTGTGACCAAGATTCCAGCTCTCCAAGAAATACTAAAGGGAGCACTAGAGACAGATAAGAAAGGACAGGAGAGAGAGGTGTGGAGAAGAGTATAGAAATGAAGACGGTCGGTAAAGGTAAAGAGAAGAAAAATTAGATATGACATATAAAATCGAAAAGGCAAAATGGTAGAAGAAAGTATTGCCCATACAGTAGTAACACTAAATGTTAATGGATTAAACTCCCCAATCAAAAGACACAGACTGGCAGAATGGATTAAAAAACAGGACCCATCTATCTGCTGTCACCAGGACACACATCTTAGACACAAGGATAAACATAGGTTGAAAGTGAAAGGTTGAGAAAAGATATTTCATGCAAATAACAATCAGAAAAGAGCAGGAGTTGCTATACTAATATCCAACAAATTAGACTTCAAATGTAAAACAGTTAAAAGAGACAAAGAAGGGCACTATGTGTTAATAAAAGGAACAATTCAACAAGAAGACATAAGAATCATAGATATTTATGCACCGAGCCAGAATGCTCCAAAACACATGAGGCAAACACTGAAAAGAGAAACAGACACATCTACCATCATAGTTGGAGACTTCAATTCACCACTCTCATCAATGGACAGAACATCTAGACAGGGGATCAATAAAGAAACAGAGAATTGGAATAATACAATAAATGAGCTAGACTTAACAGACATTTATAGAACATTACACCCCATAACAGCAGGATACACCTTTTTCTCAAGTGCTCATGGATCATCCTCAAGGACAGACCATATGCTGGGTCACAAAACAAGTCTCAATAAATTTAAAAAGACTGAGATCATACAAAACACTTTCTCAGATCATAAAGGAATGAAGTTGGAAATCAATAATAGGCACAGTGCCAGAAAATTCACAAAATGTGGAGGCTCAACAACACACTGTTAAACAACCAGTGGGTCAAGGAAGAAATTAAAGAGAAATCAGTAAATATCTTGAGGCAAACGGAAATTAAAACACAACATATCAGAATTTATGGGATGCAGCAAAGGCAGTGCTAAGAGGGAAATTTATTGTCCTAAATGCCTATATCAAAAAACAAGAAAGGGCAAAAATTGAGGAATTAACTGTCCACTTGGAAGAAAAGGAGAAAGAACAGCAAACTAACCCCAAAGCAAGCAAAAGGAAAGAAATAATAAAGATTAGAGCAGAAACAAATGAAATTGAGAATATGAAACCAATTGAGAAAACCAGCAAAACCGGAAGATGGTTCTATGAGAAAATTGCTAAGATTGATGGACCCTTAGCAAGATTGACAGAAAGAAGGGAGAGGTTGCAAATAAATAAGATCAGAAATGGAAGAGGAGACATAACCACTGACTCCACAGAAATAAAGGTAGTAATGACAGCATACTATGAACAACTTTATGCTATTAAACACGACAATGTAGATGAAATGGACAACTTTCTAAAAAGGCATGAACAACCAACTTTGACTTGAGAAGAAATAGACGACCTCAACAAACCAATCACAAGTAAAGAAATTAAATCAGTCATTAAGGAGCTCCCCCAAAAGAAAAGTCCAGGACCAGACGGCTTCACATGTGAATTCTACCAAACATTCCGGAAAGAATTAGTACCAATCCTGCTCAAACTCTTCAAAAAAACCGAAGAGGAGGGGAAGCTACCTAACTCATTCTACGAAGCCAACATTACCCTCATACCAAAGCCAGACAAAGGTACTACAAGTAAAGAAAACTACAGACCAATCTCTCTAATGAATATAGATGCAGAAATCCTCAAGAAAATTCTAGCAAATCGATTCCAGCAACACATTAAAAGAATTATACATCATGACCAAGTAGGATTCATCCTAGGTATGCAAGGATGGTTCGACATGAGAAAATCAATTAATGTAATAACAAATCAAAGCAGAAAAACCACATGATCATCTCGATTCATGCAGAAAAGGCATCTGACAAAATTCAACATCCTTTCCTGTTGAAAACACTTCAAAGGATAGGAATAGAAGGGAACTTCCTCAACATAATAAAGGAAATATATGAAAAACCCACAGCTAACATCATCCTCAATGGGGAAAAACTGAAAACTTTCCCCCTAAGATCAGGGAGAAGACAAGGATGTCCACCATCACCACTGTTATTCACACTGTG
>PVIY010055378.1:0-13771 GCA_004026745.1 Myrmecophaga tridactyla | reverse complement strand
CTCTCCCTGCCGGGCGCTCCTGAGGGCTCTGGGCCTCTGCTTGGAAAGGGGCGCGTTAGGCTGTTTGTATTAGCTGGACGTTCTTCAGTTCTCTGCATCTCAATTTTTCATCTTTTTCACCCAGGCCCTCCCTATGTGGTGCAGTAAAAACCTCTCTGGTCACCTGCACACTGAAATCGCTTGTTCCGGTCATTTTTCTGTCACTTCTCTAGCTGTTCCTTGGAGCCGGGGTGAACTTGACCAATCCTATTCCACCATCTTCCCAGACAGTTTTATTTTAAAGGTCTACAATTTATAGTATTTGTTCTAGTTTGCTAGCTGCTGGAATGCAATATACCAGAATCAGAATGGCTTTTAAAAAGGGGAATTTAATAAGTTGCTAGTTTACAGCTCTAAGGCCAAGAAATTGTCCCAATTAAAACAAATCTATAGAAATGTCCAATCTAAGGCATCCATCCAGGGAAAGATATCTTGGTTCAAGAAGGCTGATGAAGTTCAGGGTTTCTCTCTCAAGTGAGAAGGCACATGGCGAACACAGTCAGGGCTTCTCTCTCCGCTGGAAGGGCACATGGTGAACACGGTGTCATCTGCCAGCTTTGTCTCCTGGCTTC
This sequence comes from Myrmecophaga tridactyla, assembly GCA_004026745.1. Lineage (NCBI taxonomy): Eukaryota > Metazoa > Chordata > Mammalia > Pilosa > Myrmecophagidae > Myrmecophaga > Myrmecophaga tridactyla. Next base: position 13,160 of record PVIY010055378.1, on the reverse strand, counting down.
CGGCTTCATGAAGCTCCCCGGGAGGCGTTTTCCTTCTTCATCTCCAAAGGTCTCTGGCTGGTAGACTCTCAGTTTCATGGTGCTGCAGCATTCTCTGCTCTCTCTCAATCTCCTTCACTCTCCAAAATGTTTCCTCTTTTATAGGACTCCAATAAACCAATCAATACCCACCCAAATGGATGGAGACATGTCGTCACCTAATTCAGTTTAACAACCACTCTTGACTAAATCACATCATCCAGGGAGATGATCTGATTACAGTTTCAAACATACAGTATTGAATAGGGATTATTCTACTTTTATGAAATGGGATTTTGATTAAAACATGGCTTTTCTAGGGGGCATACATCCTTTTAAACCAGCACAGTATTCCAGGAATTAAATCTTCTTTTTTTTTTTTTAGGGAATTAAATCTTTTAATTTAATTTTTTAATTTTTAGAAAAGATTTATAATGACTTTTTATGTCAATTTAAAAATGTGTGAAGTCTTGGTTTTTATTCTCGGTCCTTCCATGTCCATATATATTTTAGAGTCAGCCTGTCACATTCCACAAAATAACCTAGTCACATTCCACAGAAAACCTTAGCATTTTGATTCAGGGATTGCATCAAATCTATAGATCAATACATTATACAAAATTTGTGAAGGCTATCTAATCTAACTTGTATGGTCAGCTTATTCAAACAGCATAATTACATCAAAGCTTGATAGGAAGTGAGATCTTGTTGATTTGTACAGGTTGATGGGATGCCCGAATATATCCCAGAGTAATCTGGGCAGATAAAAAATATTTGCAAAGTCCCCTTGAAGGACTAGGGGAAAAGGCAGAAATATTAAATTTCCATACCTGGGGAAGACCTGATATTCTCGCAAGCACTGGGACTGCCAATTTAATGGCTTAGGCCCTCGATCACGGGGTTTGCCCTTATGGAACTTATTTCTGCAAAGAAGCTAAGCCTACTTATGATTATACCAAAGAGTCGCCCTCAGAGAACCTCTTTTGTTGCTCAGATGTGGCCTCTATCCCTCTCAGCCAACTCCGCAAGTAAACTCACTGCCTACATGGGGCATGACTCCCAGGGGTGGAAATCTCCCTGGCAACGTGGGACAGAACTCCAGGGGACAAGCCTAACCCTGGCAGTGTTGGAGTGAGAAAGCCTTCTTGACCAAAACAGAAAGAGAAAAATGAAACAAAATAAAGTTTCAGTGGTTAAAAGATTTCAAATAGAGCCAAGAAGTCATTCTGGAGATTATTCTTACACAGTATACAGAGATCGCTTTTCAGTTTTTGGTGTGTTGGAGTAGCTAGAGGGAAATACTTGAAACTGTTAAGACTATAATCCAATAGCTCTGATTCTTGAAGATGATTGAATAACTATAGAGCTTTTAAGGTGTGACCGTGTGATTGTGAAAACCTTGTGATTGACACTCCCTTTATCTAGAGTATGGACAGATGAGTAAGAAATAAAAGACAAAAAATAAATAAATAATAGGGGGAGGGGAGTATGGGATGCTTGGGGTGTTCTTTTTCATTTTTAATTAATTAATTTTTTGGGGGGGTAATGAAAATGTTCAAAAACCTACTGTGATGACAAATGCATAGCCATATGATGACACCGTGAACCACTGATTGTACCCTTTGGATGACTATATGGTATATGAATATATTAAAAAATGTGTTAAGGGCTATATACTTTTTCAAATTTATTTTAAGGAGTACGCAAGTATAAAAATTTAAAATCATAGGTAAAAACAAGCCATTCTAAAAGAATGGCTGTGAACAGGAGATAAAGGAGACAGCAGGGCCTGATGGGAATTGGATAGATTTATTCTAATATGTGAGACTTGAGTATATTTATATGCTTATGAGAAGGGGGCCAAAAGTTGGGGGGAGGTGGCTGGTATAGGATTGAAAAAAAGATGAGAGCGGCAACATCCAGAGAAGCTGGGAGGATGGGGTCTGGCCCGTGTCCTCAAGCCTGGCTGCACATCACAATCACCTGAGGCACTTTTCCAAAATTCATAAATGGGCCCCCCCTCAAAATTACTGAATCAGGCTCTCCAAAGGTTGAACCCAAGGGCTTTAAATATACTTCCCAAATAGCTTTTTTTAAATGTCAATTACTGAGGAATAAGTCTAATAAAAGATTTACACAAAACATGGTGAAATATTTAAATTAATAAATGAATATGTGTGTAATCAGTCATACCTCACATACACACATATGTACTGTGTTCAAGGATTGAGGAGCTCAACGTCGCATAATATATTGATCTACAGATTCGATGCAATCCCCAAATCAAAGCCCTAGCGTCGTTCAGTGGTAGAATTCTCGCTTGAATTCTACTGCATGAGACCCAGGTTCGATTCCCGGCCCATGCACTTCCCAAAAACAAGCAAAACTAAGATAGAAAAAACAAATTAAAAAAATTCAACAACAGGACACTCACATGGAAAAAGAATGAAATATGCCCCCGCTATATAGCATACAAAGAAAAAAAAAAAAAACCCTAGGGTTCTCTGTGGAATGTGACTAGGTTAGTTTGTGGATGTGATCCTAAATATATAGAGAGAAATGGAAGGACCAAGAATAAAAACCAAGTTCCTAAAAAACAATATGGAAGGACTTGCTGTCATGAATGTCAAGACTTTTCATAAAGGTACAGCGATTAAGATAGGGTGGTATTTGTGCGAGGATAGATAGACTGAGGAACGAGGTAAGGAATACAAAATCTGACATGGATTATAGATACTTGATTTGGGATTTATGAGACACTAAAGAGCACAGGGATGGAAAAGTTGGATAATAGATGTGATAACAGTAACACAACACTGTGAATACAATTAATAACATTGAATTGTATATTTGAATGTAGTTAAAAGGGGATATTTTAGATTATATATACCATTAGAATAACATTTTTTTTAAAAAACATAGGACAGTGTAAACTATTGATATATTTAATCATTCAATTATAATAATATTCTTTCATCAATTGTAATACTAATGCAAGGTGTTAATAACAGGGGAGGGGTATGTGGCAATGCTGTATTTTCTGCGTGAATTTTCTGTAAACCTGTAAGTTCTCTAATAAAAAACTATATAAAAAAAGAACAGAGAAAGAGTTGCCTTTTCAATAAATTAATTGAATATTCATATGGGGGAAAAATAAAACTTGACCCTTGCCTCACACCATAAACAAATTCCGTCAAGTTCATGGAAAATAACAGAGGGGAAGAAATCTAGGATGAGAGCCTTAGGGTGGTGAAAGATTTCCTTACATGAGTTAAACAAGCCTTGAATTAAAAGACTGACAAATTTGGCCTTATTGAAATCAATAAATAATTCCATTTACACAAATCTCCATCACAGGCAAAATTAAACCACAGAGTTTAAGGATGCATAGTTAGGTTGAAAATAATGGAGGAAAGCAAGGAAGCGATTTCTTGCTTAGGATTGAAAAAAGAATCCTTTTTTCAATAGGATTGAAAAAAGATGAGTGAGGCATAAAAGTCAGGATAGTGGCTCCCTTTGAAGAAGGAGAGGGGGTCGTGCCAGGAAAGGCAGCAGATTTTGGAGTCTGACAATGTCCTACTTCTTGAGCTAAATGGGGTGACATGGGAGTTCACTTGATAATAATACATTAACTTGCACATTTGAGTTTTGCTCTATATACTTGCTATAGCTGACATAAAGATTTCAAGAAAAAAAAACTCTTTCCACATGGATCTTATTAGCAATATAGATTTAGGGAACCCTGGCCTACAGCCCAAGTGGAGGGACAAGTGACAAACCAACCCAGAATGACATAGCTCAGATGTTGATTTACGTATCCGAAAAGTCCTGACATGGTTTTCAGGAATGGCTGGTTCTAGGGGCTTCTACAAGATGATTAGGAATCTGTCTCTCTTTATCTCTTTGCTCAACTTTCTCGTTTTCCCCGCATGCTCCGCACCCCAGGACAGCCTACAGCAAGTCCAGGCTTGTGTCCTTGTAATTGAGCCACTTGAGCAGAAAGAAAACATCCCCTCTGGATTCTCAGCAGGAGTCCTAGGGGTTGCTGTCACCAGACAAGGAGTCACATGCCTCTCCATGACCACCTGCTGTGGCTGGAGGCCTGAAATAGGAGCTGGGCCACGGGGAAGGGCCTCAGCTGAATCGCATGGATTATCCATATGGGGAAAAATGAATTTTCCTCCAAGGGGAGAGGGACAGAAGATTTGGGCTGGATGACTAAGTCCCAGTGAGGTCAGAGGAGAGGCGTGGTGGGGCACACAGGTGAATGCTGCCAGCCTGCCGTGTGGGAGACCCGGGTTCGATTCCCAACCCAGGCACTCACACAAAAAATAAAAATAAAGGACAGGTGTGGTCGAGGTGACTGGGCGACATGGAGGGAGAGGAAACTATGGTCAGAGAGTGGGATGTCGGAACTGCAATTTCAGAGGTGGAGCAGTTTCAGGTGATGACAGGTTCCAAGGTGTGTTCATGGCAGTGGGTGGCAAGGACTCAAGGGATCAAATCAGCAGGGTGTTGCAGACTTGAGAGCCCTGCACCCAAGTCCACATTAACAGAGGCAGAACCCTAATAAAGCTCAGCCCCCCGGGATTTAGTCTCAGAATAGCATTTGCTTCAAGAAATGCAGCTCCATGCCATGAAGTATTTGCAAAGGAATTTCATGTTTGCTCGCCTCTCTCAAAGGACTTTGAAGGAATTACTATACATATTCCATATCCACACTAATTAAAACTCCCTTTTCTCTATCTCCTTCCCTCACACCCCAAAGCTGCTCCATACCACTCGTTTCAATCCCCATCTCCCAACAAATAAACTCCCCTCCTCTGCACTCAGCTCAACTTGGCCCCTTTCTGCAAGGCAGAAATAGGAAGAAGGGAGCCATGCAGGAGAAACTGGACTGGCAATCACAGGACTGTTTTTGGTGGGGGAAGACATCTGTGCCCAGGCTCTCATGGACTATTTCTGTCCTATTACAAAGGGAGTGACCTCAGAGTCACATAATAGCAGCCACTGGGAGGGCCAGTGGATGATGCACGAAATGATATGAGTCTCCAATGGACATGAGTCTTTACATAAGTGGTCACAACTCCATCCGTCTGCCTCAAGAGCTTCCATTTGAGACCCTGCAGTTTCTTTGAAGGAGGAAGAGAACAAGGCTTTCCCTGAATGAACATGACCAATCAAGGCAAAAGCCCAAAGAGGAGACATTTTCTCCTCTTCAAAAATAGACCTAGGAGGATGCAAGGGCAATTCAGTGGTAGAATTCTCACCTGCCACGTGGGAGACAGGGGTTCAATTCCCAGCCTATGCATTTCCAAAAAAAAAAAAAAAAAAAAAATTCAACAAATGGTGCTGCAGTAAGGGGGCAGTTACATGGAAAAAGAATGAAATATGATCCCCACCATTCAGCATACCAAAAAAAAAAAGAAAGAAAGAAAGAAAGAAAGAAAAGAAATAGACCTAGCACTTTTATTGATTTATTTTTCAGACTCGGGGAATCAGACCCAGGTTTCCCGCATGGCAGGTGAGAATTCTACCACAGAGCCATCCTTGCACCGCCCTTGATTTACTTTTGATGTAGTAGATTGGGCATTAACATCGTGGAGTGGGGAAAATCATTCTGAGGCTATTTGTCAAAAATGTTGGGAAATTCTAGACATTCTGCTTTGCAGATAATAAATCTCAATGCAAATTTTAGCAACAATGAAGTACCATCTCTCACCTGTTAAATACAAAGAAATAAAATAATAAAACCCAAAGTTGGTGAAGTTATTGGGAGAAAAAACCTATCGTCATAAATTATTAGTACAATAGAAGGGGATATGTGAGAATATTAATCAAATTCCATTCAATATTTATTCACAAAATCACTAAAGGATGAAGAAAGTCAACTTTACCTTCTCATTCCTTGCTGCTGCCACCTGCCAGGGCTGGGCTCAGGTTCTCTCACCTTCTTTCTGGGGTGGCCTGGCTTCCGAATCAGAGAGCGCCTGGAGGGATTAACTCTGTGACCTTGCGCGGGTCACATTTCTTCTTTGGTAACAAATAGATGTTTCCAAAACAAGGGTTTTTGTTAACCACAGAAGACCCCAGCTTTCTTTGTACGGGAGATTCTGATTGAGTGCCTGGCCTGGCACCAAAAACAAGAACTTCAGGAAATCTTTATAATCAGACAGTAGAAGCCACAGGAACAACCATTTCCAAAGGCTCTTAGAGCTCTGACCTTCTGTGACCTCAGTGGTTAAGAGACTGACGGGGTTCAATCCTAGCCCAGCCAGGTACCAGTTGCACCAGCTCAATTTCTTCACTCCTGAAGGAAGTTTCTGGTGCCTATCACGGGACTGTTGCACAAAGACTTAGCAAACACAGAGCACTTAAAAAAAAAAAAAAAAAAAGTCTTGAGAACATCTCTTATTCCCAAACGCTCTTGCCTTCAGTCTGGCGCACGTCTTCCCCCAATGGGTGTGTTCCTGTCGCCACCTGGTGGTAATGCGAAGTCAGTGCACTCACATTCCAACCTCATCCCATCTCAATGCCGAGGCTCGGCCCATTCATTCGGAAGCTTCAGGCTCCTCTTTGGGGAGCCCAAGGTGGGAAAGTCTTGGCTCCTGGCACCAAGCAGACCTCACCCTGCGGGATCCCAGTAGCACCAAAAGTTCATTCAACATTCCTATTCCAGTGATCCTGAGTCGTCAGTACTGCCATGCCTCCTTGGGGGGCCCGGTTCCAGATCTCATCCAGCCTCCAGGACCTGCACTGTTACGTCTAGTCCTTATTAGTAAGGATGGTACTTTGTACCAGCTCTGTGCTAGGACAACTGACGGCCGTCCTCTCATTCGGCCCACACAACCATTTTCTAAAGTAAGGGGAGTTATACCTTTTCTAAAGGTGAGGAAATTGAGGCTCAGAGAAGTTAAGTGACTAATACTAATGGAACCAGTATTCAAACCCAGGTGGATCTTCACCCACAGCTATTTCCACTGAAACTAGTGGCTCCCTCCTCCCCCCTTGGATGAACACTGAATTCACCTGGGGAGAGTCAAAGGTAACTGAAGCCTGGGCCTATCCCGGTGCGGGCAACAGGGTACTGCAAAACTCCAGGAGGGATCTGAATGGGCAGTTGTGTTGAGAACCACTGCTCTGGACTCACCCGTCCTGATTCCCTGCTCTGTGCTGTCGCAGACTTTTGATAAGCTGAGGTGAGCGGCTCCCCCGGGCTCAGAGCTACAGTGGCTGAGACGCGCAACGGCCCCCAGCCTGCCGCAGGAGACCTGGTTCTACTGCGCAGAACATGCGTAGGGCATGCGTTCTGGCTCTGGAGTGAGGCAGTGGGCTGTGGAACCCGCCTGTGTGGCCTTGGGCAAGTGAAGTTTCCTCATATGTAAAATAGGGATGAGCGCAGTATCCTACCACCTAAGATTGTTGTGAGTGTTAAAGGCACTAATACAAATCAAACGTTACTGAAACTCAGAGGAGCCAGCCTCTCCAAGACCATCAACTATTTCCATCCTGCTATCCCATATTATCATCAGTCCTTTCCAACATGAAAAAGTTAGAATGGGCATAGCTCAAATACCCCTAAAGAGTGGGAGAAGGATCAAAGGAGGAGGCGTTATAACAGAGAAAATAGGATTTAACAAATGAGTATGACTGCTGCATCATCATATTGATATTTCTTTTAGCCTCCAGTGTCTTGGAGCAGCTAGAAGGAAAAATCTAGAATTGTGGAACTATACCCCATATCAACTCTGAAATCTGTTCTATAACTACTTGTTACAATGCAGTTTGAAATGTATTGCTTTTTGTACATATGTTATATTTCACAATAAAAAAAGTTAAAAAAAAAAAATGCTTGGAACTGGGTCCAGAATAACAAGCTCTCCATAAATGTTACAAGGAATACAGCAAGCTCTTGATAAATGTTATAACTACTGCTACTGCTAGCTAGTAGTTCTTATTCCTGGCCCTGCCACTAACTCCCCACGTGGACTACTTGTCCATTGCTGAAAGTAGGGGAAGCACTCTTTCCCTTTTTAGAACTATTCTCTCTCTCATAGGGTGGGCCTGTCAATCAAAGAGAGCCCCGCCCAGGATGAGCACATGACTCGAACTGGCCAATCAAAGTCCCCCTTCCTCTTGGAGGAACCTGTTTAAACCAGGGCTAGATAAAGGACCTGAGAAGATTAAGAAAGAGAGACCTGAGAATATCTTTGGACCTCTGGGTTCAGCCATTCCTGAAGGTGAAAGTGCTCCCAGACATTCCAGTTATAGAGCCAATCAATTCCCTCTTAAGCTTTTATACTAGTTTGCATTGAACTCCTGTCACTGGCCATCCACAGGGCTCTGTCTGGCTTTCCAGAGTCTAAGGTCCCTCTAGCTGGGCAGTGGGGATTCAGCTGAAATGAATCCGGGGAATGGCTTCTTACTTGGAGGTTGGGTTCTGACGCAGCTCACAAATCACATTCATTGTCCATAAGTGAAAAGCGCATACTGCCAAATTACCCTTGACAATTCCTCATAGATTGAAGAAAACAAAGAGACATAATAACCAATGCAAAGTGTGGTCCTGGACTGGATCCTTTTGCTATAAAGGACATTATGGGGACAATTACCGTGGGTCGGGGGTATTCCAGAGTCATCGCAGTGTGTATATCAGTTTGGAAATACTTCAAAATAAAATAATCATCTCATAAATTGCCTGTCAAGTAGTGTAGTCACACGCCGCATTGGAGACCAGCAAACTCTTTGAATAAATGCCGTGGGCTGGTACTCTAAGGAACCACCAGCTCTTCTGCTGAGCGCGGGATGAACAGGTTGGCATTTAAGGGGCCACTTGTGCCAGAAATCTGTTATCTTTAAACATTAGACTCACACCAGATTCATGTTTTGTGGGACACTCGGAACCACGACAGAGCAAGAGAGAAGCAGGCACTGGTGGGTCAAATCAACTGCATTGTTTAAATAGTCCCTGCCCCCTCTCGGAGAGCATGCATTCAGTTCAGTCAACCCAGGCACTGTGCCAGCCCCTAGAGATACAGCTGTGAATAGCCTGGACAAAGACCCTCCCCCACAGAGCTTTCCATCCATAGCTCTTGTGAGGCCTCCACGCCACAGAGAAGCGTGGAGAACCACACAAGGGTCAGGTTTTATGTGTCTTTTCGTGAAGGCCTCTTGGAGACAATGTACTGTGATGACTCTCAAACTTAGGTGTGTATCAGAATCTGTGCCTAAACACAGATCCCTGGGCTCCATCCCCACAGTTTCTGAGTTAGGAGGCAAGAGGGTGTGCTGAGAACTTGCATTTCTCGCATGTCCCTGAGGGATGCAGATGCCACTGGCCCAGTACCCCACTTTGAGAACCACTGCTTTACTGAAAGTTGTAATTTACAGAATGGGAGTTGCAGGGCCCTTATCATCCGAGGAGCTTTTAAAATTCTCGATGCCCAGACCCCACTCCAGGCCAATTGAATTGGAAATTTCGGGGAGTTGGGATGAGGCATCTGCATTTTTACAGCCTCCTGGATGGCTCCAATACACAGCCATGGCTGGGCACCACTGCCCTGAATTAATTCAAACCCAGATGAACTGGGTATTCACCTTATACCCGGCTCAGACCTCCTATGTGCACTCCTTGGGCCGGCCCTGTGCTTCATTCCAATCTGCTACAGTCTGGCAAGGTCTCTATCACCATCCTGGACTGAAGGCTTATGTCCACCCAGGGAAGAGAGCAGAAAGAGCAGGGGCTCAAGCCTATGACTACCTGCTTCTTTTGTCTCCTCCGTACTGCTTCCCTCAATACTTCTCTGGGGTGCTCTGGCATTTGGGACAGGCCCACCATGCCTGTCCCCCGCATTTCAGGACAGCTAATGTTTCTCACCCCTGCCCTCTAAACACCATATGTTTCAGTTTGCTAAAGTTGCTGGAATGCAATATACCAAAACTGGACTGGCTTTAACAATGGAGATTTATTAACTTATAATTTACAGCTCTAAGGCCATGAAAATGTCCCAACTGAGGCATTAGCAGGATGATATTGGACTCTAAAGACAGGCCACCAGTATTTAGGATACCTCTGTCACAAGAGAAGGTACATGGCGGTGTCTGCCAGTCCTTCGCTCCTGGGCTTCATTGCTTCCAGTTCTGGCTTCCTTTAAGCTTCTCTATCCCCTCATAAAGGACTCCAGTAAAAAGATTAAGACCCACTTTGAATGGGCTGGGTCACATCTCAATTGAAATAACCTAATCAAAAGGTCCCACCCACAGCAGGTCTGCACCCACAGAAATAGATTAAAAGAACATGGTCTTTTCTTTGGGTACATAACATCTGCAACCTACCACCCCATAGCAGTCTGCAGTGGTAGTAATGACACCAAACACCCACGCATTTCCAAATGCCCCATCCCCCACCAAGGGTCATTGTATCAAACCCTAATTCTAGGCCGCACATGACCCAGACCCCCTTTAAATGTCCCTCCCTAAGTCTGGCTGACACCTCTGTGGCACCTAACCCTGCCGTAAACTCATCTTACTCTGACTTGAAATCGAACTCTAAACTTCAGCTCTGAATCTCACCCCACTATGACTCTAAACATAATCAATTTCCTGAATTGCTTGTTAAGCCTAACATTGACCTCGAAACATCCTAAAATCTAACTTCCTTACCCATTCCTTTTAATGACGTTATTGATCCAGACCCTAAGCATATCTAAATGCTAACTCACCCTTTGACCATAATCCTAACTCCCACTCTCTCCTCCTTATTGTTTATCCTTCGCAGCCTCTCTGGGTATACAGCTTTCACCAGCTCACACCCTGCTCAAGAATTTTTAAAGGTTTCCTAATACCCACCAATTAAATGTCATCTTCAATATGACCCAAACATAGCTTTCCAGCAATTAAGATTAGGTTTGACTACAAGTAACAGAAAATCCCCAAATAAAAGTGACTTAAACAACATGTACCTCCCCCCACCAAAAAAAAGTGACAAACAAAAAATAGGTTTGTTGTCTCTCTCTCTCTCTCTTTCTCTCATCAAGGCTCCCGTCTGGTTGCACTAATGTTGCAGCTCCCATTACCAAGGTCACCTCATGGTCCACAATAGCTGCTAGAGCTCCAGCCATTAGGTCCTCTTGCCAGCTTGTGGAAAAGAAAAAGATACAAAGAAGGGCACACCCCGCCTTTAAAGAATACTCCCCAGAAGTTGCATGCTTACTTCTACTTATATCTTAATGACTAGAATTTAACCATATGGTCACATGCCAAGGAAAACGAGGAAATGGTGCTCCTTTTGGATGTTCATACACTCAGCTACAAATCAGAGGTTTTATCACTAAGGAAGAAGCACATGTACTGGAAAACAAGTAGATGCTTCCAGACCATTGTTCTCCCCTCCCCTCCCCAAGAAGGACTTTAATTTTGAATCTCATGTCATCAGACTATACTATTTGTTAGGGGTTGAAGTGCATCCCCCGCAAAAGACATGTCTATAAATAGACACTTTTTCCAAAGAGGAAATACAGATGGCTAAAAAGCACATGAAAAGATGTTCAGCTTCACTAGCTATTAGAGAAATACAAATCAAATCCACAATGAGATCATTTCACACCTTTTAGAATGACTGCTATTAAACAAAAAACTACAAGTATTGAAGAGGATGTGGAGAAACAGGAACACTTATTCACTGCTGGTGGGAATGTAAAATGGTATAGCCGCTGTGGAGGAGTTTAGCATTTCTCAGAAAGGTAAGTATAGAGTTGCCTTACCGACCAGCATTCCTGCTCCTCGGCATATACCCAGAAGATCTGAAAATAGGGATGCCAACGGACATTTACACACCGATGTTCATCACGGCATCATTCACAATTGCCAAGAGATGGAAACCACCCCAGTGTCCATCAACAGATGAATAGATAGACAAAATGCCATAAATATACATAACGGAAATATTCAACTATAAGAAGGAATGAAGCCCTGAAGCACACAACGCGGTTGGACCTTGAGGGCATTATGTTAAGGGAAATAAGTAAGACACAAGAGGACCAATACTGTATGATCTCACTGATGTGAATTAATTATAATACGTAAATTCATAGATATAAAATAGAGAATAAAGGTTACCAGGATACAGAATGAGGCTAAAGAATAGTGAACAATTGCATAATAGATGCAGAATGTTTCACTAGGTTAAATGTAGACATTTGGAGATGGCCAGAGGTGACGGCAGCACATTATTGGGAGAATAATTAACAGTGCTGGGTGGTGTGTGGAGGGTGGAAAGGGGGAGTTTGAGTCATGCATGTCGCCAGAAGGAAAGTTGGAAGTTAAAACACGGTAATGTATAACACAGCAAATCTTGCAGTGGACAATGTCCGTGACTAACTGTACTAATATTAAAAAGTTCTTTCATTAACTAGAGCAAATGAATGACATTATTGCAAGGAGTTAATGATAGAGGGGTATATGGGGGAAAAAACGTACCTATTGCAAACTACAGACTGTAGCTAACATTAATATTTTAATTCTCTTTCATCAACAGTAACAAGTACCACACCAATACTGTGAGTCAATAATACGGGAGTATAAGGGATATGGGAGGATTTGGGTTTTGTTTGTTTGTTTGTTTTTTTAATTTTTATTTCTTTTCTGGAGTAATGAAAATGTTCTAAATTTCATCTTCAGACTGTATGCACAACTACGTGATGATACCGTGAGCCAGTGGTTGTATACTTCAGATGGTTTCTATGTAAATATATCTGAATAAGTTTGCATTTAAAAAAAAGAGCCATGACTAAGTCCTAACCCCGGTCGTATAAATGTGACCTTATTTGGAAATTTGAATGGTTTTGAACATGTGATTAGTTGAAATAAGACCAGCTTGGGTAGGATGGGCCCTGGTTCAATATGACTGGTGTCCCTATATGAAAGGGAGAAGGGACACCGGCACAGAGCGGAGATACACAGAGGATGGAGAAAAGAAAGTAGGCCCTGTGGACATGGTGGCAGAGATTGGAGCGATGCATCTACAAACCAAGGAATGCCAGGGATTGCCAGCAAACACCAGAGGCTAAGAGGCCAAGAAGTATCCTCCAGCATATTCCTGTACTCATTCTTGGTGATTTCTATAGCCAAATAAATCCTCCCAA
>PVIY010055377.1:0-13768 GCA_004026745.1 Myrmecophaga tridactyla | reverse complement strand
GAATTGAAGAGTACCAGTAAGGGTAACTTAAAGGATAAAAAGAGAAGGAGGGAAAGAACCAAAAGTTTATTGACTCTTTCTATTGTTCTTTTGTTCTCCCATTCATTTAACTCTGCTTTAATCTTTGTTATTTTTCTTCTTCTGTTTGCTTTGGGGCTAGTTTACTGTTCTTTCTCAAGTTCCTTCAGGTTAACAGTTAAGTCCTCAATTTTTGCTCTTTCTTGTTTTTTAATATAGGCATTTAGGGCATTAAATTTTCCTCTAAAAGATAAGATGGGGGATTCAAGAAACACCTTTTCAGTGACAACTTTGAATGTTAATGGACTAACTTTACCAATTAAAAGATATAGATTGGCAGAATGGATTAAGAAATATAATTCAGCTATATGCCACTTACAAGAGACTCATCTTAGACACAAAGATACAAACAGATTGAAAGTGAAAGGATCGAAAAAGATGTTCCATGCAAGTAACCAAAAGAAGTAACCATGCAAGTAACCAAAAGAAAGCAAGAATGGCTATAATAATATCAGCAAAAATAGATTTTAAATGTAAAGACATCATAAGAGACAAAGAAGGACACTATATATTAATAAAAGAGACAATTCACCAAGAAGAAATAACAATCATAAATGTTTATGCCTCCAATCAAGGAGCTCCAAAGTACATGAGAAAGACATTGGCAAAACTGAGGGGCTGTTCTGACAATAATGGTAGGAGACTCCAATATACCACTCTCCTCTATAGATAGAACAAGCAGACAGAAGATCAACAAGGAAATAGAGAAGTTAAACAGCTTGACAAATGAATTAGACCTAACAGAAATTTTTGGTCATTACAACCCAAAACACCAGGATATTCATTCTTCTCTAGTGCTCATGAACATTCTTCAGGATAGATCACATGCTGTGGCACAAGCAGGTCTTTATAAGTTTAAACACACTGGCACCCCAAAGTACTTTCTCTGATCACAATGGAATGAAACTGGTTATCAACACCAAAGAATGAGAACATTCATGAATATATTGACAACCGGTGGGTCAAAGAAGAAATTGCTAGGGAAATCAGTAGCTATCTGGAGACAAATGAAAATGAGAATACAACATATCAGAACTTATGGGATGTGTGAAAGGCTATGCTGAGAGGAAAATTTAGTGCCCTAAATGCTTATATTAAAAAACAAGAAAGAGCAAAAATTGAGGACTTAACTGTTCACCTGAAGGAACTTGAGAAAGAACAGTAAACTAACCCCAAAGCAAACAGAAAAAGAAAAATAACAAAGATTAAAGCAGAGTTAAATGAATGGGAGAACAAAAGAACAATAGAAAGAGTCAATAAACGTTTGGTTCTTTGAGAAGAACAATGAAATTGTTGGGCATCTAGCAAGACTGACAAAGGAAAAAAAAGAGAGGATGCAAATAAACAAAATCAGAAATCAGAAAGGGTGCATTACCACAGACCCTAAAGAAATAAAAGACATCATGAACAACTATATGCCAACAAACTAGACAACTTAGATGAAATGGACAAATTCCTGGAAACACACAAACTAGGTACACTGACTCAGAAAGAAATAGAAGATCTCAACAAACCAATCACAAGTAAAGAGATTCAATCAGCCATCAGAAATCTTCCTAAAAAGAAAAGCCCAGGGCCAGATGACTTCACAAGGGGATTTTATCAAACATTCCAAAAAGAACTAACACCAATCCTGCTCAAATTTTTCCTTATTTGAGGAAATAAGGAAACTTATTTTATGAAGCTAACATCATTTTAATGCCAAAACTGGGTAATGATGCTATAAGAAAGGAAACCTACAGGCCAATCTCCCTAATAAATATAGATACAAAAATTTTCAACAATTTACCAGCAAAACGCATCCAAAACACATTAAAATAATTAAATACCATGACCAAGTAGGGTTTATGCCAGGAATGCAAGGATGGTTCAACACAAGAAAATCAATTACTGTGATACAGCACATTAACAAATCGAAAGGGAAAAATCACATGATCATCTCAATTGATGCTGAAAAAGCATTCAACAAAATTCAACACCCTTTTCTGATAAAAACACTTCAAAAGATAGGAATCAAAGGTAAATTCCTCAATATGATAAAGGGCATATATGAAAAAAACAATAGCCAGCATCATACTCAATGGAGAGAGACTGAAAGCTTTCCCCCTAAGATCAGGAATGAGAAAAGGATGCCCTCTGTCACCACTATTAAACATTATACTAGAACTTCTATCTAGAGCAGTCAGATAGGACAAAGAAATAAAAGGCATCCAAATTGGAAAGGAAGAGGCAGGCCATGGTGGCTTAGCACGCAGAGTTCTCACCTGCCATGCCGGAGACCTGGGTTCAATTCCCGATGCCTGCCCATGCAAAAGAAAAAAGGAAAAAATATTGGAAAAGAAGAAGTAAAACTTTCATTATTTGCAGATGACATGATACTATACTTGGAAAATCCTTAGAACTCTGCAACAAAGATACTTGACCTAACAAACAAATTCAGCAAGGTAGCAGGATATAAAATTAACGTGAAAAAATCAGAAACATTTCAGTTAGGTCATTGCTTGTGTATAGAAATGTTACTGATTTTTTCACATTAATTTTATATCCTGTTACCTTGCTGAATTTGAATACACAAGCAATGACCTAACTGAGGAGTCAGTTAAGAAAAAAATTCCATTCAAAATAGCAACTAAAAGAATCAAGTACTTAGGAATGAGCTTAACTAGGAATGTAAAGAACTTATACACAGAAAACTACACATAATATTGCTAAAAGAAATTAAAGAAGATCTAAATAGGTGGTAAGACATCCTCCATTGATGGATAGGAAGATTAAATATAGTTAAGATGCTTATTCTACCCAAATGATCTAAAATTCAATGCAGTACCAATCAACAGAAATCTGTTCTACTAATTGGTGTGCTGTACTTTGAAATTTATTGCTTTTTTGTATATATGCTATCTATCACAAAAAAAGAAAAAATGTTGATTGTAATGATAAAAAAAATATTTAACCCTTCTGGCCTCCTATATTCTGGAGCAGCTAGAAGGAAAAATCTGAGAGGATGGCATGGTAGCCCATTACAAACTCTGGGATCTGTCCTGTGACTACATGTTGAAGATTGCTCTGAAAATTATTTCTTTTTTCTTTCTTTGCTTTGTATATTTGTTATATTATATAATAATAAAAGTTAAAAAAGAATAAAAAATGTCCCAATCAAGTCATTATCAGGATGATGCTTTCTTCCCAAAGACTGGCTACCAGCTGTCTTTGACTCTTCTGCTGGTCTCTCACTTCTCTTACTGGTTTTGTTGTTTTCATCTTCTTGTTTACATGGCTTCTCTCTCTCTCCCTCTCTCTATTCATTCTGTTTTAAAAAAGGACTCCAGTAAGAGGACTAGAACCCATTTTGAATAAGGTGAGTCATACCTTAATTAAAGTAGCCTTGTCAAAATGTCTTACTTACAATGTGCTCTAGTTTGCTAGTTGGTGGAATGCAATATACTAGAATGGAATGGATTTTAAAAAGAGGAATTTAATAAGTTGCAAATTGTCCTGGTTTGAACAGAAGTATGCCCCCTAAGAAAAGCCATGTTTTGATATAAAACCCATTCCTTAAAGGTAGAATAATCTGTATTCAATACTGTATGTTTGAAACTGTAATGAGATCATCTTGCTGAATGATGTGATTTAGTTAAGAATGGTTGTTAAACTGGATTAGGGGATGATATGTCTCCACTCATTTGAGTGGGTCTTCTTCTGAAGTCCTATAAAAGAGGAAACATTTTGAAGAAAGAGACTCAGAGCAGAGAATGCTGCAGCACCACGAAGCAGAGAGTCCACCAGCCAATGACCTTTGGAGATGAAGAAGGAAAATGCCTCCCGGGGAGCTTCATGAAATAGGAAGCCAGGAGACAAAGCTTGCAGATGACACCATGTTTGCCATGTGCCCTTCCAGCTGAGAGAGAAGCCCTGACTATGTTTGCCATGTGCCTTCTCACTTGAGAGAGAAACCCTGAACCTCATCGGCCTTCTTGAACCAAGGTATCTTTCCCTGGATGCCTTTGATTGGTCATTTCTATAGGCTTGTTTTAATTGGACATTTTCTCAGCCATAGAACTGTAAACTAGCAACTCATTAAATTCTCCTTGTTAAAAGCCATTCCGTTTCTGGTATATTGCATTCCGGCAGCTAGCAAACTAGAACACAAATTTACAATTTTTAGGCTGTGGAAATGTCCCAATTAAGGCAAGTCTATAGAAATGTTCACTCTAAGGCATCCAGGGAAAGATACCTTGGTTTAAGAAGGCCGATGAGGTTCAGGGTTTCTCTCTCAACTGGAAAGACACATGGCAAACACGGCATTGTCTGCTAGCTTTCTCTCCTGGCTTCCTATTTCATGAAGCTCCCCAGGGGGCTTTCTCCTTCCTCTCCAAAGGTTGCTGGCTGGTGGACTCTGCTTCTGGTGGTTATGTCGTTCTGAAGCTTTCTCCAAAATACTTCTTTTACAGGATTCCAGTAAACTAATTAAGACCCACATAGAGTGGAGACACATCTCCATCTAATCAAGTTTAATACCTACACTTGATTGAGTCACATCTCCTTGGAGATAACCTGATCAAGTTTCCAACTATAGTACTCACCTGAGTAGAGATTAGAAGGAACCGTTGCTCCCACAAGATTGTTAGGATTAAAACATGGTTTTTCTAGGGCACGTCAATCATTTCAAACTGGCACACAATGGGTCCACACCCTATAGGAATGTATTAAATTTAATAACATGATTTTCTGGTATGCGTGTAGCTTCAGACCACCCCAGGTGTCTAACAGGTACTCACGTTTAATAAGCCCGAAAACTCCTCAGCTCATCCTTTTAAACCCTTACTCCTACAGTCATCCCCATGTAAATTAAAGACAACTCATCTTTCCATTGTTCAAACTGAAAACTTTGGAGGAATCCTAATCTCTTCTCATTCTCTCACACTCAACAACTGCCAGCAAATCTCCTCTGCCCTATTTTTAAATACTAGAATTCAACCATTGTTACCATCTGGTCTAAGCTGTCACCATCTCTTCGGATTTTTGTAATAGCCTCCAAATCTGGCCTCGTTGCTTCCACCATTTGTTCCCTTTCAGCTTGTCCTTTAACACAGTAGTCAAAACAATCCTGTGAATGCTAAATCAGATCATCACTCCTCTACTCAAAACCCTCTAATAACTTCTCTTATATCCAGACTAAAATCCCCATTACTAAAATGCCCTACAAGATTCTACCTCTTCCCCTTTCTTTCTCTCTTTTCTAATCCTTCTGCCTTCTTGTTTTCCTCTAACAAGTAGGCATGCTCTGGCCTCAGGGCCTTTGTACTTGCTGTGAACTCTGCTGGAACTTTCTTCCCCCAGATATTTCAGTCTCTCTCCTTTACTTACTCAAATATTGTCTTCTCCCCAGGCCTCCCTGACCTCTCTAAAATTCAACATTCATGCCCACCCCAGCACTCTCTATCCCTCTTCACAGCTTTATTTTGCTCTACAGCATGTTTTTAATATGGACCTGATTAGGTTTATATAAAAAGTCTAACATGTATAACATGGTCTAACACATTTTACTTTACTTATTTTGCTATTATTTTACTTTCTCTATCCCTAGAATCTATGTTCCATGAGAGCTGGATTTTTGTCTGCCCTATACCTAGTACCCAGAACAGTGCCAGGTACATAGTTAAGTGCTTAATAAATATTCTGAAAATAAATTAGTGACTAGTTTTCTTAGATATGATCTGCTCAGTGTTCAAGGTATTTAAGAAAAATAGTAATGTGGTCAAGTTTCAGATGATGCGATTGTCCTGCTTCTCCCAGGAAACATCTCTGGTCTTAAGGAGAAAGCTTTAGATTATGAAAAGGGTTATTTCTTATGATGTCTTCCACAATTAGTATCTGTCAAATATCCAAGTTCTAAATAGAAGCCAAAACATCCTTACAAAAACCCTGTGTTAATACCTGAAAACCTCTCATACAACTTCAAAGCTAAGATATTGAAGATAACTGGGCCCTTGGCTGAGGAAATTTAAATATATTTCATGTTTCCCTTTAAGAGAAGACAATGAGCTGACTTTGTAGAAGGTTGTACTCAAATTTTTTAATTTAATTCATTACAAAGTACACTCACAAATGCTGTTTGAGCCAGGATAAAGAAAGGAAGATTTAAGTTGTTCAATGAATACATCTGTAGAAAGCCTAACTAAGGGAATTATTTACTAGTTGATACTCAAATAACACCTAATGTCCTTAGATTGTTGTAAACCAAATGTAGATTTGTAGCAAGGGATAGTTAAGAGCTGCTGCAGGTAAAGGCTTTGACTAAACATAGGACCAAAGTCTATCCAGAGACTAGAAATAATCCATACAGAGAATAACCAGGGATTTGTTTCCCTCATTTTCCTAAGGGGAGGCACTTTTTCAAAATACACTGGGCTTCTAGCATGTCTATAAACATTATCATTATTTGCCCTTGGAAGGCTTAAACACTACCCTCTCCTAGCATGAAACCTGAAGGCACTATGCTTATTACTGGTCTTTTTCTATTCTACTGCATTTTATTCTGGAGGTAATAACAAATAAAGAATTGAGGTAAAATAAAACTTCAAGCACAGGCTGTTAGGAGTGGGAATAAAAGAGTGAATTTGAGAGGCATTATAAAAAAAGTTTTGTGACTTGCCACCTATGTAAGAAGTGTGGAGGAGAAGAAAGAGTAATAGACATTCTCACATTGAAGCTTGGGTGATTGAGATGATGGTGATGCTTACAGACACTGCTGTTTACAGGGATAGAAAATAATGACATAATCTTGATGCTCCTGACTGGACGCTCCAGCACAGGCCCTTGAAAAGCCTGGCTGTGTTGAAAGGGCTGAAAAAGCCTGCCTGCTGCTTTTGATTCTCTTGGTGACTTTTCCAGTTACTGTATCTGTGTAACTCATTACCACCAAATGTAGTGGCATAAAACAACTATGTATTACGTTCCCAGATACTGTGGGTCAGGAATTTGGGCAGGGCATAGCATGGACAGCTTATTGCTCCTCCATGATATTTGGAGCTTCAGCTGGAAGACTTGAAGACTGGTGGCTGGACTCACCTAAAGGCTAGTTTACTCACAGTTCTGGCAATTGAGGCTGGTGATGACTTGGGACCTCAGTTTCTCTTCATGTGGGCCTCTGGAGCTAATCCCTCCACAGGGGCTGGTATGCATAACCTCACAACACAACAGCTGCTTCACAGGAGTGAAGAACGGTCCTTAACCTCCAAATAAGAGAGCCAGGCATTAGCTGTATCCTATTTATAACCTAGCCTGGAAAATTACAAAGCATCCCTTCTGTTGTCCTCTTTTGGTTGGAACAGGTCCCACCCAGATTCAAAGGGAAGAGACACAGAAGTGTCAAAGTCACATTTGTAAAAAGAGTCTGGGTTAAACATCAGTAAAAATGGTAGTGTAAGGAATGCTTTGTCTGTCTTTACATAAAAACAATGATAATCTGACAAAAACTGTCAGAATCAACTTTTTTAGAACTCTGGAATCTAATCAAAAGCTTGCAGCAACTAGAATCAAGAAAAACTGACAAGAGAAACGAACTGTCAGTAAGAATTGAGCTCTATGGAATTTTAACTCACCCTATTTTCAAGCCCTGTTCCCTAGCTTGGGCAGTGAATTTGAGGATAATAGCTCAGAACAGGTTCAGTGTGGGAAAGAACAGAACAAAGGACTTCATTTGCAAAGAATTGTGGCTATTTGTTTTGACCTGTCTGGTGGTTCCCTAGAGGATTCACTCAAAGGTCTTGCTTTTCCCTCACTAATAGAAACTCCCAGTGCTGTCCCAGCTACAGGGTAGTTGTCAGAATATTCAAAGGTAAATATATTGGTGCAGCTACCTGGGAATGACTAAGAGTTGAGTCAAAATGTAGGGGAACCAAAATACTTGGGAGGAAAAGATGGGGAATTAAATGCTTTAGAGAATAAGTGCTTTAAAAGCTCTGATATATTCCTGGTGATCTAAAAGGCCATGCACATGCCAAGAGCTATAAGCATGCTCAGTAAAGATCTGAGAAGCCCTAATGCAGTCATGCTGAGATGATCTTCAAGCTCTGCACAATCAGACAGTGAAGGCTAAGGCAGAGTTGTAAACTCCCTGGAGTGCTGAAGGTATTCCCCACACATTCACAGACTGAACCTACAAAGACTGGTTATTTGGGGGGAGGAGGGTTCCAGAAGGATAAGGAAATCTCTGTCCAATCACTAGCTTGACCTATAAGCTAAAGGAAGAGATACTTCAGTGGCCATGCATGCCAAAGAATACAGACTTTACAAAATTATTCAGAAAAGTCACTAGCCAAACAAACTAGTACTATGACAAGCAGCAAAAACAAATCTTGTCAAGGGAGAGAATCTGATTTCCAGAGTTGCCACATAATGACATTTAGAATGTCCAGTTTTCAACAAAAAATATTATGAGACATACAAAGGAACAAAAGATTATGACCCAAACAAAGGAATAAAAGCAATTAATAGAAAGTCTTTCTGAGGAGTCCCAGACATTGGACCTACTAGACAAAGACTTTAAATCAACTACTTTAAAGATATTCAGAGGTAAAGGAAACCATGTCCAAAGAACTAAAGAAAACGGTGATGGTTAGGTTCTGGTGTCAACTTGGCCAAGTGATGACATCCAGTTGTCTGGTCGGGAAAGCACTGGCCTGACTGTTGCAGCAAGGATATTTTGTGGCTAGTTGATAAAACAGAAGGCTGGTGTATTCAATCACCAGTTGGTTGATCACATTTGTGGCTGATTCATTCTGGGATCAACCAAGACATGTTTCCCACCAATGAGATAATCCAATTAGTTGAAGACTTTTAAGGAAGAGAAGAGACTTTTTCACTGCTTCTTGCCAGCATAGCTCTCCTGTGGAGTTTGTCCAGACCCTTCATTGGAGCTGCCAGCTTCAAGCCTGCCTTATAGATTTTGGACTCTTCCATTCCCATGCTTGCATGAGATACCTTTTTAAATCTCATATTTACATATCTCTCCTGTTGGTGCTATTTCTCCAGAGAATGCTGACTGATACAGAAACCATGAGAATGATGTCTCACTAAAGAGAAAATCAATAAAGATAGAAATAAAAGGCACGAAATGGAAATTGTACCATTGAAAATCATAATAACTGAAAAGAAAATTTCACTGGTGGGCCTCAGCATCAGGTTTGAGTAGGCAGAAGAAAGATTCAACAAACCTGAAAACAGATCAATTGAGATTATCCAAACTGACAAACAGAAAGAAAAAAGATGAAGGAAAATAAACAGTATCTAAGAGACCTGTGGGAAACCATTAAACATAACAGAATATACATAATGAGAGTGCCAAAATTGGGGAGAAAAAGAAAGAGGCAAAAGAATATTTAAAGAAAAAATGGCCAAAAACTTCCTGAATTTGATGAAAAACAATCTACACATCCAGGAAGCTCAGTGAACTCCAAGTGTGATAAACTCAGAGATCGATGCCAAGACACATTATAATTAAGCCATTGAAAGACAAAGACAGACTCTTGGAGGCAGTAGAGAGAAGTAACTGGTCATATACAAGGGATCATCAATAAGATTAACCTGCTGATTTCTCATCAGAAACCACAGAGGCTAGAAGGCAGTGGTATGACAAACTGGAGTCCTTTAAGAGGGAATCATTTTAGAAAAAGCTTTAGTGCCAACAGAGCCCACACAGCCAGAGATCTTTGGAGATTCAGAAGGAAAATGCCCCCAGGGAAGCCTTGTGAAATGAGAAGAGAAAGCTAGCAGATGTCACCATGTGCCTTCCCAGCTGACAGAGGTGTTCTGGATGGTATAAGGCTTTCTTGAGTGAAGGTAATCTCTTGTTGATGCCTCAGTTTGGATGTTTTCATGCCCTTAGAGCTGTAACTTGCAACTTAATAAATTCGGTTTTTAAAAGCAGTTCTATTACTGGTATATTGCATCCCGGCAGCTTTAACAAACTAAAACAGATTGAAAGTAAAAAGAAGGAAAACGATTCCATGCAAACAGTAACAAAAAGACAACTGGAGTGGCTATACTGATGTCAGACAAAATAGGCTTCAAGTAAAAAATTATTGTGAAAGTAAAAAGAAGGAAAACGATTCCATGCAAACAGTAACAAAAAGACAACTGGAGTGGCTATACTGATGTCAGACAAAATAGGCTTCAAGTAAAAAATTATTGTGAAAAACATTAATATTATGAAGGATATTATATGCATAATAATAAAAAGGCCAATCTATCAAGGAGATATAATAATTGTAAACATATATTCACCTAACAAAAGAGCCCAAAAATATATAAAACAGAAACTGACAGAACTGAAAAGAAAAATAGGCAGTTCAACAATACTAGACAGAGATTTCAATACCCACATTCAATAATGGATAGAATAATTAGGCAGAAAATCAGAAGGAAATGGAAGACTCAGCACTATAAGCCAAATAGCCCTAATAGATACCTATAAAATACTCCACCCTACAAGAATAAAATAAAACTTCTTTTCAATTGCACATGGATCATTCTCCAGGATAGACCATATCTTAGGTATATCAAAACAAGTCTTAGTAAACTTAATAAGATGGAAATCAAAGTATGTTTTTTAAATACAATGAAATGAAATCAGAAATCATTAATGGAAAGAAATGTGGAAAATTCACAAATATGTGGAAATTACCAACACACTCAAACAAATGGGTAAAAAAAAAATCACAAGGGAAATTAGAAAACACTCTAAGATAATTAAAAACAAAAATACAATATACCAAAACCTATGCAATGCACAGACAATGGCACTCAGAGGGAAATTTATAGCTGTAAATGCTTACATTAAAAAAGAGAAAGATCTCACATCCTTAACCTAACTTTCCATGTTAAGGAACCAGGAAAAGAACAAACTAAACCCCAAACAAACTGAAGGAAGGATAATAAAGATTACAGGAGAAATAAATTAAATAGAGAATAGAAACACAATAGAAAAAAAGACATTTCTTTGAAACGATCAACAAAATGGACAAACATTTAGCTAGACTGACAAAGTAAAACAGAGAAAAGTCTAATAGCTAAAATCACAAAGGAAAGTGAGGACATTATTACAACCCTTCCAAGAAGAAAAGGATTAGAAGAGACTACTATGAACAACTGTATGCCAACAAATGATCTAACCTAGATGAAGTAGGTAAATTGCTAGAAATATACAAACTAGTAGAACTACTTCAAGAAATAGAAAACTCTTAATAGACCTACAACAAGAGATTGATTTAATAATAAAAACTTTCCAAATATGTAGATGGAGACTTCCCAAATCTGGGTCCATCCCTTGGTGTGTCTAACACTGAACATAGGGGTGAAGAGGAAAAAGGTTTATTTACGCTGGTGGGAGGACTGGGGAGATTTCCCAAATCAGCCTCCTCAAGGGACTGTTCAATTGGCTTTTTTTTTTCAGTGTTAGCTTTTAATTTTTATTGATATATATCATATACCATGTAATCATCCAAAGTGTACAATCAATAGTTCACAATAACATCATATGGCTGTGACAATCTACTTTTTTTTCTTTTTTGTGAAAAATAGCATATATACAAAAAAGCAATAAATTTCAAAGCACATTGCAACAATTAGTTGTAGAACAGATTTCAGAGTTTGGTATGGGTTACAGTTCCACAAATTTAGGTTTTACTTCTAGCTGCTCTAAGATACTGGACACTAAAAGAAATGCTAATATAGTGATTCAGCAATCAATCATACTCATTTGTTAAACTGCCTTCTCTGAATAACTCCACCGTCACCTTTGATCTTTCTCCCACTCTTTAATTTTCTTAACTTTTTTATTGTATAATATAATATATTCAAAGCAAAGAAACAAAAAGCAATAATTTTCAGAGCAATCTTCAACAACTAGTTACAGGACAGATCCCAGAGCTTGTCATGGGCTACCATACCATCATCTCAGATATTTCCTTCTAGCTGCTCCAGAATATAGGAGGCTAGATGGCATAAATCTTTTTTTTTATCACATTTGACTTTTTTTTTCTTTTCTGTGAAAAAATATATATATACAAAAAAGGAATAAACCTCACAGCACAACACCACAATTAGTTGTAGAACATATTTCAGAGTTTGGCATAGGTTACAATTCCACAATTTTAGGTTTTTACTTCTAGTTGCTCTAAGATACTGAGACTAAAAGAGATACCAGTTTAATGATTCAGGATTCATATTCATTTGTTAAATCCTATCTTCTCTGTATAACTCCACCATCACCTTTGATCTTTCTATCCCTCTCTTTAGGGGTGTTTGGACTATGGCCATTCTAACTTTTTCATGTCGGAAGGGTCTGTCACTAATATGGGGTAGGGTTATGGAACTAGCTAATGTTCTGGAGAGGCTGGGCCCTCTAGGTTTCAGGAGTCATCTGGTCCAGGGGCCCATCTGGAGGTTGTAGATTTCTGGAAAATTACTCTAGTGCATGGAACCCTTGTGGAATATATTGTGGAATATATATTGCCCTAGGTGTTCTACAGAATTGGCTGGAATGGTCCTAGTTTGGGGTTGGCAGGTTATGATAGTAGCAATGCTTAACTGAAGTTTGCATAAGAGCGACTTCCAGAGTGGCCTCTCAATTCTATTTGGACTCTCTCTGCCACTGATACTTTATTAGTTACATTTCTTTTACCCTTTTTCATCAGGGCCAGACTCATCCCTAGGAGTCATCTCTCATGCCGCCAGAGTTTCTCCCACTCTTTAGGGGTATTTGGGCAATGCCCATTCTAACTTTTTCATGGTGGAAGGGGCTTTCAACAATATGGGCTGGGGGATGGAACTAGTGGATATTTTGAAGAGGCTGGCCCCTCTGCATTTCAGGACTTATCTGGTCCAGTGACCCATCTGGAGGTTGTAGCTTTCTGGAAAGTTACCCTAATGCATGGAATCTTTATAGAATGTTATATAATGCCCTAGGTATTCTTCAGGATTGGCAGGAATGGTTTTGGTGGGGGGTCGGCAAGCTATGATAGGTAGCAATGTCTAACTGAAGCTTGCGTAAAAGTGACCTCCAGAGTAGCCTCTCAACTCTATTTGAACTCTGTCAGCCACTGATACCTTATTTGTTCCACTTCTTTTATCCTTTTTGGTTAAGATGGCATTGTTGATCCCACAGTGCAGGGCCAGACGTATCCCTGGAAGTTATCTCCCACACCACCAGGGAGACTTTTACCCCTGGATGTCATGTCCCATGTAGGGGGGAGGGCAATGATTTCACCTGCAGAGGTGGGCTTAGAGAGAGAGAGAAAGAGGCCACACCTGAGCAACAAAAGAAGTCCTATGGAAGTAACTCAGGCATACCTATAGGAAGGCTAAGCTTCTCTGCTACACACATAAGCTTCACAAGAGCAAGCCTTAAGATACAAGGGCTTGGCTTATTGATTTGGGTGTCCCTAATGTTTGACATAGTATCAGAGGTTTCCCCAGTGATAAAGTTTAATAGTTCCATATTTTTTTCTCCCATCCTTCAAGGGACTTTACCAATACTTTTTGATTATCTGCTTAATGTACTCTGGAATATATCCAGGCATTAAATTATGTTATACAGGATTAAAGGCCCTCATTCTTATTCTGGGCTCCCTCTGAATTGTTTACAGACAGGATGAGTTAGATTATATGCTACAGAAAATTTGGGTCT
>PVIY010055376.1:0-13709 GCA_004026745.1 Myrmecophaga tridactyla | reverse complement strand
CCAGTAGCAAGACTTCTCCAGAAGCCCAAAGATCCTCCTTCAGATTTTGGAAAACTGAATCCTTTTCTCCAGATTGTGCCAAGTCATATGAAGTTCATTATGATAGTACAGAAAGGGAATGTGCATGGGTGAATACTGAACCTTGAAAGAATCTATCCTGGATAGGCTTTTTAAGAAATTCAAGTCATAACATTTCTTTGAAAAACCATTGTACACTCACCAGTGGGAAAGTGGAA
Organism: Myrmecophaga tridactyla; assembly: GCA_004026745.1. Taxonomy (NCBI): domain Eukaryota; kingdom Metazoa; phylum Chordata; class Mammalia; order Pilosa; family Myrmecophagidae; genus Myrmecophaga; species Myrmecophaga tridactyla. Next base: position 13,473 of record PVIY010055376.1, on the reverse strand, counting down.
AAGTTTTGAGACTTTACAGCATATTTACAACATGAATATGACATTAAAGAAACTTCTTGATGTAAAAGAATTAGATAGATGCATGACAGGATGGATAGTCTTCTATGTATGAAAAATATATATCTTTAAATATGTCTCCATACACCTTTGATCCCATTGCCTTCTTAGAGTTTATTACCCATTTTACAAATAAGTAAATTTAGTCTTGAAGAAATTAGGTATTTTAAATATTAAGAACAAATGAGGACTCTCAAGCAGTGGGGACATCCAAATCAATAGGCCGACCCCTTGATCTTGGGGTTCGCCCCTATGAAACTTATTCCTGCAAGGGGTAGGCTAAGCCTACTTAAAATTAGGCCTAGGAGTCATCCCCAAATGTGGCCTTTCTGTCTAAGCCAGTGTAGCAGGTGATCTCATTGCCCTCTCCCCTACATGGGACATGACTCCCAGGGGTTTAAATCTCCCTGGCAACGTGGGATAGAAATCCCAGGATGAGCTGGGACCCGGCATGAAGGAATTTATAAAGTTTTCTTGACAGAAAGGGGGAAGAGAGACATGAGACAAAATAAAGTTTCAGTGGCTGAGAGATTTCAGACAGAGTTGAGAGGTTATCTTGGAGGTTATTCTTATGCATTGTATAGCTATCCCTTTTTAGTTTATGGTGTCCTGGAGTGGCTGGAGGGGAGTACCTGAAACTGTTGTGCTGTATTCCAGTAACCTTGATTCTTGAAGACAATTATATAAAGATATAACTTTTACAATGTGACTGTGTGAGTCTGGAAACCTTGTGTCTAATGCTTCTTTAATTCAAGGTATGAACAGATGAGTAAAAAAAATATGGATAAAAATAAATAATCAGGGGGACAAAGGGTAAAATAAATTGGTAGATAAAAATACTAGTTGTCGATGAGAGGGAGGTTAGAAGTATGATATGTATGAGTTTTTTCTTTTAATTTCTTTTTCTGGAGTGATGCAGATATTGTAAAAAATTATCATGGTGATGAATACAGAACTATGTGATGATATTGTGAGCCACTGATTGTACATCATGTATGGAATGTATATGTGTGAAGAATTATCAATAAAAATATTTTTTAAAGAATGAATGAGGAAACTTAGGAAGAGAAGTTAAGAATTTTGCCATGATGACACTGATAGTATATAGCAATCACTGTAACATAAGTCCGTGAGAGAGAAGATAGAACCAAGAAAGGAAGAGTAGAGTTATAAGAAGAGCTGAATTGAGGAATTAAAAGGTAGATAAGGGATCCCTAAGAGGATTGGAAAGAATCAATACAGAGGGGGAAAAATTTTAAAGAGTGTGGTGCAACCAGCCAGGAGAAAGGAGTGTTTCAAAAAGGAGGGAATAGGGTGGCTGCTGTGGCTCGGCAGGCAGCACTCCGACCTGCCGTGCTGGAGGTCTGGAGTTCGATCCCTGGTGCCTCCTGCCCATATGCAAATTTAAAAAAAAAGGGGGGGGGGATAGTAAATGATGTTCAAATGAGATAAAGATCGAAAAGGATACACTAGATTTGTCAATCTGAAAGTGAATTGATGACATTGGCAAGAATATTTTTAGTGTGGAATTGTATTAGGTTGAGGAGAAAATGAGGGATTTCAGAAGTATTGTTGGTATTTATATAAAATTTCAAGAATCTCGAATATATGGGAAATTCATAGAGATGAGGTGGTGGCTGAAGGGAGATGTGTGGTCCTTGTAAGATTTTCAATGTAAAATAAGATCGAATGATTCAATGAAAAGAGATAGGATGAATATGAAGGAATGAACATACATCTTACTTAACCAGGATGAAACCTATAAGTGAAACTTTCATAATATACTTCAAGTTTTTATATTTCTACATAAAAATGTGCTGTATTTTCCAATGAATTAAGGAGTAAAGATGATAGGATGTAATGTAGGAGTACTTTAGACTTACCTTTGATTGTAGGGGTAACCCAGACTATGTAGACAATGTCCTATATTCACAGTATTGCCACTAATGATAATTAGTGTGTATGAGATGCTTATGATGTTCCAGGCCCTGGGCTAAGCATTTCAGAAATATTGTTTCATTTAATTCTCCCAACTTCATGAGCTGAGTATTAGATATGTGAGCCAAATTTTAAATCAGGACAAAGGACCTATCCCGAGTCTTTTAGTTGTCACCTGTATAACTTTATGCAAGTTTCTGTTGTTGGCTGGCTGAAAGATTGCATCCTACGTAGGCCATGCTTTTCCCATCCTTTGAGAAAATCTTATTTTCTGTGAAATTATAAATACTTCATCTGCATTAGAAAATCATTTCAATAGTTTTGTTTTAAAGTCGGTACCATAAAATTCAACTTAACTGAAGCCTCACTCCTTCTGGGAATACTTCCTGATAACTCATTTACATTTTTATTTAAATATCCCTTTTCAGTCCTTATGGTGCCTGTGCAAATTTCTATCTTGGCACTTACCTCACCGTACAGTAATTGTTGCTTAACTTGTATCATCTTTTTAGGCTGAAACTTCCTGAGGTGTAGGAACCAAGCTTTATTCAACTTTAGTCCCCAGTGACTTTCACAGTGCTTGAATATAATCTGTGTGCAATAAAGGCCTCCTGACAAATTAAGAAATTCAACCAATGTGTTGCCAAATGACTGGCCTGATGGAAATGGGGAAAAATCTAATTCATGTTACTCTCTAGGGAAGTGACATCGTGATAGTAAAACCATATACTAATCAACAGCTGCTTTTGTTCACATTAGACAAACCAGAAATTGGAGAAGTAAATAAAACTATCAAGAGGTAGGAATTCTGCCACTAAAGGCATGACTATGAGCCGATTTTGGTTTCTCCAAGATAGCTTGGTACTCGCCAGGTTTTCACATTAGACGCCTGGTGGCGCTACAGGCTTAAAAGTAGGAGGAGGAGCCCAGTATTTGCTTCAGACTCCATCTTAGAAAAGACAAAATTCTGAAAAGGTAGTGGGAATGGAAGCGGGTTGGAAGACATCGGCAGCGATGTCTTTCTTCAGATAACTAGGCACCAGACTAATAAGATGTCATCCCTCTTAAAGGACTTCCGATGGCCTTTTAAAATTAAGGACAACAAGGGATATACAGAAAATCGTGCGAGAGAAAAAACCAGTCGTGAGTTTTCGTTTTCCTCCGGGGCATAGCGCAGGCGACCCAGGAAAAGCAAGCTGCTATTTATGACCAGAGTTTCAGGAGACTTGGCGCTAGCAGGGGAAAGGGGGCGTCGGCTAGCTGTGGGACGTCAGGCAGGAGCACGGTGGATCCCAAGAAATCAAAGAATATTTTCGGTCAACCCACAGAAGTGCCTTTGCTCCGGAACGGACATGGAGGGCTCAGCATTTCCAAGGATGAGCTGTTAACTTCTTTTTTGTTTAAGAAAATCTGCCAGTCAGAGATGTAACTGTTTATCTTCTGAAAATTGTAGACATGCATGAGATTTGGGAGAACTTTCAATCATGAAAACTACACTATCAGTTTTAATTTCCATTTTTGCAATAACGTAGGATGCAATACTGGGGCGAGTAATTTGCCCATTCAGAGAAAAAAAATCGCTGGGTGAAGAACAATAAAAGGTAAGTTGGATTTTCACAGAAACGAATGGTAGTTATCAACTCTAGTCTGGAGCCACTTGGGTCCAGATTGCGACAATCAGCGACAGCCTTTGCGGTGCATGCCCTTGAACAGCTTGGTTGTCGAACTCCTAAAAGATCTTGTCCCGGTAAATAATTAAGAGAATGGCTTACTGAATTATCCAACCTCCGGAGAGCCATTGGCAACATTTTAAATACCGCCGGTGACTGGGCACCATAAACATCAGCTTCAGGAGAATTGCCAATTTCCGTGCTACACTTCAAATACCCAGGCCATTCACAGTGGGAATATTTTCAGAAATGTATTAACTTTCTTCATGTGAAGGATGTTGGATGACAAACCCTTTGGAGGGCAATTCCGTAGAATTGGTCATATTGACTCTTAGCTCATTCTGGAGTATTTCATGAGACAGACTACAGCTCTTTAAGGATTATAATAGCAGCATTGGGGTGGGGGATGGGGTGTCAAAAGAAACTCTCTTGGTCCATTCCTCCAAAATTTTCTTTCCGCTAATTGTTAAAAATATCACATTTTGCTAAACTAATGTAGGAATAGAGAGAAGAAAGCTAGGCACAGCATCACTTTAGCATCAATGTAATTAGGTTCCTAGGAGCTCGAAACAAGACAGTAGGTAGAGAGAGCTACTGTCTTTGGCACCCTTGCTTTGGGAAAACGTCACCTTTCTGAATATCGTTATTTTATGAATCTACCTTCAGTAGTGTTTTCTTCTCTTCAAGCACATAGTTAATTGCTCATTTACAGTCATCATATATCTATGGCTGTTACTTGTCTTTTTATTTATCATGCAGACTTCTCTGTTTAGAAGCTAGTAGCCTATTTCCTCTTTAAAGTTTAGTACAAAAAAGGAATACATTTTTTTTTTCTGCTCAGGTCTAGTTTCATTTGATCTTCCTCAATGGTAAGGTAAAAGTTTCCTCTATAACTTAATGAATACCTTGTCCTAGCAGATATCCTGAATCTTGAAAGGAAACTCATCCCAATTTAATCTCTAAAATAACTATGAATATACTTCATAGTCTTCAAAACTTCCCTAGGGAAGTTCAGGCTGTTGATTTTTGCCTATCTGATATTTCATAAATGAGTACTGATAAGTGTAGTCTCCACCTACTTACTCATTTCATTGAGTAATAACTACTTACTTGATTAATAGTATAAGGTCTTAACTTTTTCTTTGAAATAAAGTCATTTATTTGATGATTGTAGTTTTCAAGACAAAATCAAATACAGATATAAAAGCACAGGGGAAAAAGAATTGTTAGAAACAGAGGTCTCTTTTATTATTTAAGGCATAAATCCACTGAGTTGCCAGATAATTTATTTAACCCAATGCTAAATTTGTGTTTGCTACTTTTTACCAAATGTTCTTATTTTCCTTAGGTATAAAAGCTTTATTATTTAGAACCTAAACAGCTCAGCATTTCCAATATATTAAGAGTAAATATCATGTAAAATGGACTGATAAAACACTCTCATCTTCTCTTTGTGTCAGTGTTTATTATGCTCCAATATTATATAAAATAAGCAAAGGCTCAGGTGCCTCAAATGAGACCTCTTTGTTGTTACTGAGGAAATGAGAGCACACATTATTTAATACACTGGACAATAAATACATTACATAAATATGAAATATGTTGCCTTTCTCAAATATTTTTTTTCTTCCTGGAAAACTTGAAACCCTAGAGCCATATTGTGGCACTGCAGGCTCAGATGGTGTTTAAAACAAACTGCAAATACAGTAGTGTATGCTCCACATTGCATTACATGAACTCTGAGAGTTGTATTGGAAGCCTGAGAGTCTTGTGGCATAATAATAGAAATAAAGATAATGTTGTCAGACTTTGTGCAGGGCCATATTTGCTGGAAGGAAAGGAATTAATGGAAAAAGGAATAATAGAATACTTAAAGCTCAATCTAAAACAAAGTCTGATTTTTTTTTTCTATTTTATTTAATAGTTATTCAAGGTACTGAACTCCTGCAGAATTCTTTTCCAGAGGAATTGTAGATTGGTTCCTTCATTACCAGTTTTGCAGAGGTTTTGGGCATGAGTATGGGGAAGCTGATGGGAGGGGACATGAAGTGATAAATAATATTTTTTAAGGATTAAAAAAAAACACATTTTCAAATTAACCGTCATACCCAGGATTTGCTACTAAATAGAAATTGTATCAGAGTTGCTGTGCAGACCCAGGAAGACAGGTATTGCATTTTCAGTTGCTAAAGGACAGTCCTTTGCACTTTACTAAGTTGAGTTGAGACTCACAGATGTAAATAAGCATTCCCTAGTACACTCCTGGATCTGGGATGCTGCAAAAATCCAGCGGAGTATTCCTATAGGGACCTAATTTGTACAGATGTTGCCCATGACTTGGATATAGACAGCAGTATTCGTAAGCATACATGAATCCCAATTTCCATGTCTCTTCTTTCATTTCTTGAGACAGAGGAGGCAAGAAATAGCCTGAACTGGAATGAACAAATTTCTCAGTGGCAATAAATAGAATAGATGTAAATAATTTAACCATAACGGTGTTTGATGCTGCATCACCACACACGTCCAGATCTGCACTGGTCCTCATCAAAGCTGTGGGCTGCCAGCAATTTTGTGCAGCTGTACAATAATGTGCTAAGTCCAGAAAAAAGTACTTGCCTCCCTATATCCTTCTTTGTCAGAGATTTGGATGTATGATATAATAGAGAAATAATCTTCAAGAATTTTCTGGGATATCGAAGACTTATGATAACTTTAATAAAACATTTATACTGTTTAACAAAACAACAACAACCCATAAACAACTAAAACCTACAACTTCAAGGCAATACCAATATACAGTGTGGATTTTTAGGTCATCAGTGATGAAAGACTTTTAGGAAAATAAACTGTCTTGATGTAAAAGACAGCTCACCCATAATAATAAAGCCATCACTTTCAAATAAATCCCAGGGAACTACTTTGAGACCACAGTTGCTGTTTTCAATATTTAAGATTCAGACCAGAGAAAAATAGAGATACTTTGTCTTTGCAATACCACCTTCCTTTACCTTAACACCGTCAATAGTGGTAGACAGGGAAGAGAGACTACCATTCTTTTATCACTGCCAGAGATCTGGAGTTTTCCCAAGGTGAAAATGAAATGTAACATAACCATGTCTCTTTTCACCAAAGTGCTGTACACTTACCACAAAACTGCCTGAACACTTAACCATGAGGACAGAGCCTCAGGCCACATGCACTTTTGAAGGACAGTGCATAGACAGAGACTTAGAAAAACACCCAAGCAACCTATTTGGTTTCCCAGTATGAGTGCCACTCCATGAAAACGAACACGAGAAACCTGTTGGCTCTCAGATGCCTGGATTGTTACGCCCCTTCAAATGTTAAGCAGCTCTCCAGAGCTGAGCAACATGATGTTGGTATGGCTGGTAGTTCTTGATGACAAAGACAATTCAGCCATCAGGTCAAATTTGATGCAGAAAGGATATCTGATGTCTCTCAGTGGAAGAAGACTATGTCTGAAAAGCCATCACATCCTATCAGTTACTCACGGACTCAGATCTCAGTCTTTTTAGCATGTAAGCCCATGAGAGGAAAGTGCACATCCCCAGGTTTCTGAGAGAGAGAAATCCAGCCAATCATAGATGGAAGGTTAGGTCAAGGACACTGAGATGCCATCTCTGTCTTCCATGTTAGGACTACATATGCTGCTGGTCATTAGTTTCTTTCATTTCTATTGGCTGCATCTTCACAGGCCCCAGAAGGTTTAAGACTCCACATTTAGCTTCTACTTCATCATTATTAGGGTCTCAGTATTTTATCTGTCTGCTCTTATCCATGGTATGTGTTCAACTAAGTACTCCAGTGTGACAACACGTGAATAATTTTCTCATTTTTCAAGCACTATTTCCTTGTATTTCTTTAGTATGTCTAATTGGTTATTTCATATTTTGTATTTCGTAGTCAGATTCTCAAGTTTCTTTTTACCTCATATATGCTTTGCCCTTTGTATATTTTTGGATTTCTTCCTTATTAATTTTCTATATTGTGTTTAATAACACACACCTAGCTATATTTTCATTTCAAACTGAAATTTCAATGTGGTCTTAGCAAAAAATGCCATCATCTTTCAGACTGCCTAAACCTGACAGAAGTTTTAGTCTAATTTAATCATGGGAGGGAAGCTGTCTGAGATTCATGGAAAATGTCATATATGTTGCATGCAAACATATGAGAGCCTCCAAATGTATACTCACATCAAGCCAGAAGCTATGGCAATGCCTGGTCAAGATTTCTCTTTTCAAAGGAAGAGACTATGATGATTTTTCTTACACACACACAAATGCCAAGATTCTTGTATGAGTATCTCTTTCAAAACCTTAGCTGCATATTTGTAGTGTCGAAGAGAATAAACAACACTTTTTTCCCCTGGTTTGAATCACTGTTATTTGGAAATCCTGCTTGCATGAGTTTTGTGAAATGCAGTCTTGGTAGATTGTGGAAAAACTTATCTGTTTGCATCCTGAATAAAGCAAAGGAAAATTGTTTGGGTATTACCACCGGTCCACAATTTCCATCTTAGATAAGGTAATACAAAGTCCAAACACCCCCTCCCTATGCTAGATTATTTCCTGCAGGATCCGAGTGGTAGGTCATTGGAACTCCAGTTTTCTTTCTTCTGCCCTCTGATTCCAAGTGAGCAAAGACAGCTTGTAGACTGAAGGCCTTTGAAGGGCTGAAAAGAAGGCTAGAAGTAGTATGGATAATATGTCTATATTTGTTTGGCATTATCTCTGGTAAGAAATTTGGTGATACAAAACAATGCTTTCTTATTTACTTTTAAAATGTTTTCTAGTGAAATTATGATGACTTGCTTTCATTTTCTTTGATGTGCTTTTTTTAGAAGAGAAAGAAAAGCAATTTTATTATGGAATAAGCATTAGACCAGACTGTGATATATCACAGGCAAGCCACTAAAGAGATTACAAAGAAAGAAATCTCATCCTTTTTATTGCCAAGCAGATTCAGCCCATTGTGTACATGTTCTCAAGATGAATGATAACTAGTGCTCAAGTAAGAAGACAGCACCACCATTTGCCAAACATAGTTCATCTTAAATTCACCTTCCCAGTGGGCTGGTCATTGTGTTTGCTGATAGCCAAAGGAATAATATACCTTCTCATGTCTCTAGGACAGGTAGATTGTTACATCTTAGAGCCAGGGATGTCTATGCTAACCCCCCCCCCATGGAAATAGGGAGGTAAGAGGGCTAACATTTTTGATGTCTGCATTTCAGAGGTGGCTCCAAGGTCCTTGAGAAAGACATTCCTGGGCTGTCTCTTTGATATGTTTAAAAAATATTTTTCTATTCATATATATACACATATATTTATTTATATGTTATTTGAATATATTGGACTTTTATTGAAAATAATCTTCACTATTATGAAAGTGACTCATAAGATAATTTCTCTGATTAGGCAGTATATGGAAAGTAAAGCCAAACATAAGAAATTAAATATAATGCAATAATATAGTTCCTAATTGTATATGTCCTCATTATAATACAAATTATTGTATATAAATATGTAATATAAATATTTTAGGTTTCTAAATATTATATAGATTCTAACTCTAATATATATAATTCCTTATTAACAGAAGTTAAGAAAATAAGAGCATTTGTAAAGGCTACTCAAGAGGAATTATGTATTCTCATCAAGATTTAAAGAAATAAATAAGATAGCATACTGTATATAAATGCACTGAAAACTGGAAACCCATATACAAATATAAAACATTGCTACTGGTTCTATCGCTTTTGAAAAAGAGAAACTTCCTCTATTTTCTAGGTATTAATAATATTGAAGCTGAAAAAGGGTGAAATCTTACGAATTATGAGAACATATATGACTCAACATGGGAAGTTATGAAATTTTTTACACAATAAAACCTAATGCATTCTTGAGTATATTTTTCCTCTGAAATATCTTATCAGTTTTTTTTTGTTCTTCAGTTTATGAGAGGTGGTAGACTATGTAATTTTCTTCATATTAAGTAATCGTCAATGTCCTTATGGTATCTCAAATTCACCACAACTGCTTAGATCAGGGAACTTATCAAAGCTGAATAATCATCTGCTTGGCTCAACGTAAGATTTCAAGTAATCTACTAGTTGTCATCTACCTTTATGATGGAAGTGATCCTTACTACATCTATTTCTGGGCATCATTAAATTTTGCAGCCTATACAAAGAACTGTTTTCAAAGACATGTTATATTCTTTATAAGTAATGTTCTGATACTCAGCCAGTTTTTACATTTGGCATTTTCTTTGTATTCACTTAATCATAGTATTTTTTAGTAAAATATTATTTTGAATTGCACTCATTTATTATAATGAAACATTCTCTATATTGTATTGTCTTTTTCCTTTAAAGTCCTACTTGGAGATTTAATACTTTAGAGTTGGACCATTTCCTGGAAAATAACCTTTTCAAACCCTTTGTCCATTTGGCTAAATTGTTCTTAATGCTCATTGTCAATGAATTAACATTTGAATTCAATATCAACATAACAGTAGTAACATGGAAAGCAAAAAATAACAATATCAACAGAATAGAAGAAGGCAATTGTTTCCTAAACAATTCCCTTTTTTTTACCCAATACAGAAAATAAATGAGAACTTTTAAAAAAAATGTTATGCCATTGTTACATTTAATAATCATCTATTCCAGTTTTTTGGAAACCAGGAGGAAAGAGGAACAGGTTAAATGACACCATAAGGAAACAATCAGACAAACTCAGAATGTAGGACATCCTACAAAACCGTTGGTCTGTACACTTCAGAAAAATCAATATCATAAGAAATAGGGAAATGTTTTAGAGTAAATATAACACTCAAATACAATTATGAAACTTGATTGAATTCTGGTTAAAAAATAAAGCTTCTAAGACATTCCTTATAATAGTGGTGAAGAAAGTAAGTTCATTAGTACCAGGCATTCAAGAGTGAATATGAATTATCAGCACTGAAGAAAATTGGGAAAGGACAATTAGTGAATATTAATAGAGACTGTATTTTAGATAATACTATGGAATTATTGTTAATTTTCTTAGGTGTGATAGTAGCATTATGGTTATGTGAGAATAAAGTCCTTATACTTAAGAGATGCCTGCTGAAATATTTAGAGGTAAATACCATGGTATCTGCAAGTTAATGTCTGCAAGTTACTTTCAAATAGGTGAGCAAAAAGAGGGTGAGTTCACGAGGAATATATACATAGAGAGAGAGGGAAAAAGAGAACAAATATGGGAAAATCAAATAATTATTTAGTTTGGACCAGAGTATACTTAGGTTCATTGTTTAGTTCTTTGAACTTTTCTATATATTTTTAAAGTTTTCATATACAAGTATTTCCTTAAACAGAAAGAGACTTTTAAAACCTAGAAACTACAACGTATATAACTTGTTTGGAAGCCGATATAACAAACCCTCTCAAAAAGACGTTTTTAAACATAATGGGAAATTTGAATGTTTACTGAGTGATGCTATTGTGAAAATGTCACTAACTTTGCTAGTTGTGATAACTGAATTGAGGTGATGTTTTATAAAAAAGATCCTATCTGTTAGAAAGGAAAACAAAAACTGTTGACACACAAAACAAATTACCCAACTGTTCTTGGAGATTTGCATCTGGTTCAAATGCATCAAAACTCAAGAAATATGAAGTGGAAGTAGTGCAAGAAAGAGAATATTGTATTGTCCATGAGCACATTCTCATTTGAATTCTTTGCTTTTCCTGGGTCTCTATACTTTTTGGTTGGACTTGAGTGTGAGGATAGTAACTTCACCACTGCCTGTATGTGCACTTACCCAAGATCTGAGTGAAAACTGACAACTGCCTAGCCTAAGCCTTTCTATCGCATCCTAGGACTGAGGTCATTCCCGTCCCATTCCTGAAGTTGATTTTTTCTTCGCAATTAAAACAGCCTCTTGAATCTGTGAGGAAATGTGTGGTAAGATTTTTCCATGCTAACCATGTGCTTATGGAAGCAGTGAAATATCCTAGAAAGTCAATTAAGACTTCGGTACTGTGAGACTTCCTGAAAACATTCAGTTTATCGGTCTGGAAGAAAGGATTAGTGTTTTCTCAATATTTGAAAGGAAAGAAATACTCAGAAAGGACGCAGGGTGGCGCTGCAGCCTTGGAAGTAGAAGAAAGCAACCAGCAAGCCGTTCCTTTAGCTAGAGTTACTCTGTCAAAGAAGAAAGCAGGAAGAGGCTTTCGAAGGCGGTCCCTCCGGGAAATCGGGGCTCTAGGATCGTCCGCGCATCCCAGTATCTGCGAGATATCGGGAGACTGCTTCAGCGCCAAAGCGAGCACGAGCTGGGTCAGGTTGTTTGGGAGGCTAAAAGGCGATGGAGACCGGAGAGAGAAAGGAACGCGCTCTGAAACGAAGGCAAGTCCTAATACTCTTTGTTTTACTGGGCGTATCTCAGGCTGGTTCCAAACCTAGGCAGTATTCAGTGGCCGAGGAAATGGAGAGTGGTTCCTTCGTGGCCAATTTATTAAAAGACCTGGGCCTGGACATAGGCGAACTAGCTGCGAGGGGGGCTCGGGTCGTGTCGAAAGTGAAAAAAATGCGTTTGCAGTTAGACGGGCAGACTGGGGATTTGTTGTTAAATGAGAAACTAGACCGAGAGGATCTGTGTGGCCGCACCGAGCCGTGTGTACTTCCTTTCCAGGTGTTGTTGGAAAATCCCTTGCAGATTTTTCAGGCCGAGCTACGGATTAGGGATATAAATGATCATTCTCCGATTTTCCTAGACAAGGAAATCATTTTGAAAATTTCAGAAAGTATCACTCCCGGAACTTCTTTCCTAATAGAAAGTGCTCAGGACTTAGATGTAGGAAGCAACGGTCTCCAAAATTACACAATAAGCCCCAATATCTACTTCCATCTTAAATTACAAAACAGTCCCGATGGCATACTATTGCCACAGCTGGTGCTGGACAAAGCGCTGGATCGTGAGGAACAGCCGGAGGTCAGGTTAACCCTCACGGCGCTGGACGGCGGGGCTCCCCCCAGGTCCGGCACCGCCCTGGTCTGCATTGAGGTCTTGGACATCAATGACAATGCCCCTGAGTTTGCAAAGCTGCTCTATGAAGTACAGGTCCCAGAGAACAGCCCCGTTGGATTCCAGGTTGCCGCCGTCTCTGCTAAGGATTCAGACATTGGCACTAATGGAGAAATATCTTATGCATTTTCTCAAGCCTCTGAAGACATTCGCAAAACGTTTTTAATAAACACAAAATCTGGAGAACTCCTTTTAACACAGAAACTAGATTTCGAATCCATTCAGACTTTTACAATAAACATTCAGGCGACAGATGGTGGGGGCCTTTCTGGAAGTTGTGTGGTATTTGTCCAAGTGATGGACTTGAATGACAACCCTCCGGAACTGACCATGTCAACGTTTATTGGTCAGATCCCAGAAAACTTGCAGGAGACGGTAATTGCTGTATTCAGTGTTTCAGATCCTGACTCAGGAGACAACGGAAGGATGGTTTGCTCCATCCAAGATGATCTTCCTTTCGTCCTGAAACCCTCGGTGGAGAATTTTTACACTCTTGTGACAAACACACCTCTGGACCGAGAGAGCAGAGCCGAGTACAACGTCACCATCACCGTCACCGACCTGGGGACCCCCAGGCTGAAAACCGAGCACAGCATAACCGTGCGCGTCTCCGACGTCAACGACAACGCGCCCACCTTCACCCAGACCTCCTACACCCTGTACGTCCGCGAGAACAACAGCCCCGCCCTGCACATCGGCAGCG
>PVIY010055375.1:0-13770 GCA_004026745.1 Myrmecophaga tridactyla | reverse complement strand
CTGGAGGTTGCTTTCACTTATCTTACCTAGGGTTTTGTTGCTAGATGAGTTTGTTGTCTATCTGTTCTTTGACCTTCAGTTCAGCTTTTTCTGGGCCTCTAGCTTAAGTTTTGTTTAACAGAGGGTAATTTTTCAGTTCTTGTTTTCTTGTTTCTTGTCGTGTTCGTAAGGTGCCTTTTCCCTCCCCACCCTTAGGAGGATCTACCTAGGTATTACTGACACCAGCCGGATTTTCCCTGACTAAGCTGGCCTCCTACCAGGGGGAAGGAGTCACCTGCGTCAGTTTTCCCTGAGGGTGAGACCCGGCAGGTTGAAAGACTTTCCTGCGAAGTCTCTGGGCTCTGTTTTTCTTCTGACTTGCCCAGTTTCGTGTGAGCTGGGGGCCTATTTTTCGTAATCAGAATTTGTTTATTAATGCAGCAATTGGCGCTTGGTTGGATTCAGTCCCTGCTACTGTTTCCTTTCTCTCCGTGAAGCCGCCTATGGGGGAGGGGCGCCGGGCGCCGGCTGCCGGCCGCCGCAGCTTTGGGGAACTCACAGATCCGAAGATTTTCCGTCGATCTAGCTGCTCCAGTCCTGGGCGCGCTGTGTGTCCGGTCACTATCGTGGTTCCGGGAGCTGTTCTGTATTATTTCTGGTTATCTAGTAGTTGTTCTAGAGGACGAACTAAAACACGCACATTGCTAAGCTGCCATCTTGGCCCCCCCCTCACTGCAACCTGAATGAATAATTTTAACAAAATTCATTAACTGAGCTGGCAAGGAAACATTCTTAGAGTCCCAAAATAATGAAAAAGAAAGAAGGAATAGAAAATCTGGTTTCGTAACCAGTAGAGTAATTGAATCAGTATTTTTAAAGTCTCTCACAAAGGCAATAGGTCCAGATGATTTCATAGGAAAGTTTTTCCCAAATATCTAAGGCATAGATAATTCCAGTAACACACAAACTCTCCAGTGGATAAAACCAGAGTAAATGCTCCTGAAACCTTTTTATGAGGCTGATATGACTTTGCTATCAAGACCAGTGATTTTAAAGATAATTACTGGCCAATCTCATTTATAAGCATTTTTTCAAGGATCATAAATAAATTTTTAAATAAAGCAGTGTATTAAAAAAGATACGTTAATGTAGTATGATCAAGTTTGTATTATCTATGGAGAGAAAATTTGGTTTAATGTTACAAAAGCTATGTAGTTTACCAACATTAAGAGATTAAAGGAGGAAAGAGCATGTAATTATCTCAATAGATGTAGAAAAAACATTCAATAAAATTTGACATCCATTTATGTGTTAAAAATCCTTAAAAAACTAGAAGAATAAGAGAAATCCCTTAACCTGATAAAGGTAACCTATAAAAAAACTTTAAAAACGTGGTTACTGGTGAAACTTTAAAAGCAGTCTTTGTAAAATCATCATTTCTTCTCAGCACTGTTGTAGAGATCCTAGCTTGCAAAAGAAGAAAAATGAAAAAGCGTAAGGATTGGAAATGAGGGGAAAAAACCTGTTATTATTTGCTAATCTGTGTGGGTTAAAATATTACTCCCAAATAAACACCTCACCCATTTTTATTTGCATTACCCAGGAGACCCACAGAGAAGGTTTAAGTGCATGCCTCGCTGACTGGGCACGGTTATGTCACATGCTTTAGCCAGCGGGACATGTTAACGTGACTGCCTGATTGGCTTGCCTGGGCTCTCTTTTGCTCTTGCCCTTGATTTTGAGAACACCGTGACTTAGATAGTGACCCCTGTTTTAGCTTGGGTCCCAGAATGAAAAGACAAAAAGAGACCAGCCAACCCCAGCAAAACTGCAGGCTCACAGCTTTAATGTAATAAAGACAAAAAAAATAAATATTTTTTTTGTGAACTCTTGTGCAAAAGCTGATGAATATACTGGTGACATAAAGCTATGGACAAGTTAATAAAATTCGTAAGAGTTTAGCAATGTTCACAATCATCTTTCTATCCACATTTCTAATCTTTAGCAGCAAACTGTTCGAAAACATTATTTAAAAAAACTTTATGATATCATTAAAAATTATAAGTTAGGAGGTGCAAGGGTAGTTCAGTGGTAGAATTCTCACCTGCCATGCAGGAGACCTGGGTTCGATTCCCGGTCCATGCACTTCCCAAAAAAACAAACAAACAAGCAAAACAAAAATTCAACAAATGGTGTTGCAATAGCGAGATACTCACATGGAAAAATAACGACATGTGACCCCGCCATACAGCATACAAAAAAAAGTATAACTTAGCTCAAAAAAGAGTTAAAATATGTGCAAAACTTTTATGGAGAAAATGATAAATCTTTATGGAAAGATATTTTAAAAGAGCCAAATAAATGGAGGTAACCATGTTTGTGAATAGGAAAGCTGCGTATTATATAGATAGCTGTTCTTCCTAAATTATTCCATAGATTCAAAGTAATTCCAATCAAAAACCCAACATTTTTGTTTATAAAGTTTGACAAAATTTCTATAATTTATATTGAAAAATAAATAACCAAGACACTCATAAAGATATGCTGACAACAGCCAGATCTGTTT
Source organism: Myrmecophaga tridactyla (assembly GCA_004026745.1). Taxonomy (NCBI): domain Eukaryota; kingdom Metazoa; phylum Chordata; class Mammalia; order Pilosa; family Myrmecophagidae; genus Myrmecophaga; species Myrmecophaga tridactyla. The sequence goes on along the minus strand of PVIY010055375.1, from coordinate 11,225 downwards.
CTAGCTCTCATTTGAACTTGAGACTTACCTTCAGTTGCCTTCTACCTTTATATAATATGATAAACACTGAGTATTAATGGTTTTATTTATAGAGGAAACATTTATATGGAGATCTCAAACTCAACGTGATCTAAAATGAAGTCCCCATGGCAGCATCAAGGCTGCTGCTGTTACATACTTTGTCCTGTTGAATGGCCCTACCAGCTGCCAGGCACCATAGTTAGAAATTTGGGTATCATGTAATGCTCTTCCTTTTTGTCTCATAAATGTCTACCCAGTTGCTCAACCATTCACTGCTGCTATTACTTTAGTCTTGGCCTTTGTTCTTGCCTGGACTATTGGCTTTCTCTTTGTTTCCTGTCTCTTCCGTTTCCAAACCATCTTCCATATTTCTGATAGAGTGATATTTCTAAATCTAATCATCCCCCTTTCCCTTCCCCCCTCCCCATTAAAACTCACTACCTTCAGGATAAAATCCAGTCTCAATCTCCTTTGAGATTTGGTCTCTATCCTCAGCCCATCTGTCATTATAATTCTATTTCTGTCTTTTGCCCCAATATAGTAGCTTCTTTGCAGTTCTTTAAACACACCAAGCTGTTCCTCTGCTCTTCTACTTGGCATATGCTTCCCTCCCCTTCTCCCTCTTTTACTTGATTAATTCCTATATGTACTTCAAGATCCAGCTCAGTGATACCTCCCTGATAGTGCTTTCCCTGATCCTACCCCCTTCTTATTTGTGCTAAGTTGTATCTTTCAGAACTTTTGTCATCATATTACAAAAATTGGTTTTCTAGTCTATTCACCCATTTGGTTATGACTAGGATATGGACTGTAGCTTGTTTCTGTTTGGCTATTTCAATCACAGATGATAATGATTGTTTATCAACTCTTAGTGCTTCAGTTAACTTCATAACATAATCAGTGAATCCCTGTGTGTGTGTGTATATGTTGTATGTGTATGTGTAAACAGTTCATTTCATGAAAGCAATTTTCATTATAAAAGTTATTTCATTGGCTATGTAGTTTTCAGTTCATTTTGTAATGTAGCTCCCAGTATGTCTAATCTGATGAATGCATTTTTATTCCAGTTAAAAAATCTGGATCCATTTTTACTGCTTGATGAATTTAAAGGTGGTAGACCGGGCGGATTTCCTGATCACCCGCATCGAGGTTTTGAAACAGTAAGTAAAATAATTTGATGGCAAAAGTGTGTAATTAAAAACTTGCCTCTGTTCTTAAATTTAATAATCACTTCTCATAGAAAATTCCATTTTAGGAGCAGTGAGTAATAGCCTAAAATTAATTTATAATTTGCTGGCTACAGACTGATTACTATAGAATTTTAATATCTTTTTTTAATGAAGTATACTCAAATTTATTCACTGTTTTTAGTACTCTATGAATTTGTGCCACTGGAGACACTCCTACTTAAACAGTCAATAAAGAGCAATAATTGGCTTCTTAAAATATTTATATAGTTAAAATTAACTGGAGATCAAAGGAACTGTTTCAGATGTGATTAAAATAACTTGATATAGAAAAATGTTATGTAGGAAATTAAAAATAATTTTATGTAGTTTTTAGGTAAGACTATTTGGAACTTTTTAACTTCATGTAATGTAATACTATAACCCCCCCAAAGACAATCCAAGAATACTATATTTAAAATTAGTTCTAAGGAATCATAGAATCAAGGGGCCAAAATAGAATATATCCTAAAAATTAGGATTTTAAAGACATGCATATAAATTTACAAATTTAATTGTAAAATTTAAAGATTTTGGTGAGCACTAGTTTTCAGGTTTGGTTAGATAAGGAAATAAGAATGTATAATGTAATATTGTGCAAGATTCCCATTCCCCACTTACACATCCATTCTGGGAAAGCTCAGGGACAGTTACTTCCTATTTAGAAAGTTGAGCCTTCTGTTTGATGAGAACAACCTGTATTCTTAGGAAACAGGCCAGGGCTTTTTAAATGTTTCATATGTTTGTGAAACCAATTAGTGAATGAGTAAATATTTACTGAAGGCTGGCAATATGCAGGCGTTGGTGTAGGGTGATCTTTGTTTTGTTGGGAGTGTAGGTAGGAGGCAGAGGGAGGGAGGCTGAAGGAGATTAAGGCAAGGTTTCCTCCAGAATATAGTCTAGTTCAGGAGGTGAAAGATGGGCAGGTAAAGAATTAAACACTCACCCTGTAAAGGTGGAACGAACCAATACACTTCTGAGACTGGCTCAGGGTAGTTGGACCACACCCTTCCCCCTTAACAGTTTGTCTTCCAGTTCTCTTTTCTGCTAGCCCCTAACCCCTCAGGTGTGGTGCTGTGCCTTGTTTTTTGTTTTTTGTTTTTTTTGCATGGGCAGGCACCAGGAACCAAACCCGGGTCTGCCATAAGGCAGACAAGGACTCCACCCGCTGAGCCACTGTGGCTCGCCCTGTGCCTTGTTTTATAGTGATATTGGAATCCATTCTTTTCACCTACCCTACAGGGTACAGATACATCCATACTGTATTCTGACCCTGTTTCCAGAACCTGTTTCCCCACTGTGCTTTTGCCTGAGCTACTTCTTTGTGTGAGGACTTTGTCGCCACTGCATCCCATAGCTCCAGATACCACCATCTTACTAATCCTTCAATTTTTTTCAAATATCACTGTCTCCACCAAGTTTTCCAAACAGGCCCAAGATGATGTGCTCTCTCCTTCATTTGGTTCCCATAGCATTCTATTTTTACCAGTATCAGGCCCAGTGTACCTTTATGGTGGCCTTGATCATATTCTGCCTGCCTTGAATTTGAGTTGGGAATTGCTTCAGCCTTCCCTCACATGCTAAAGAGAACTGTCAATTCCTTCATTCCTAAGATGAGATAGAGAACACTTCCATGTTCTCTGCATGGAGGTACTCAGTAACTACTGGCTGACTTGCTAAATACAATGAATGTATTACATAAAATGAAAAACAAAACATACTGCTTTTCTTTCTACTATGTAAAGTACCTTCTAAGGTGTCTGTTTTATCAACTGTAAGGTACCAAACTTTAAACTACTCCATGAATCTGGTTCAGCTAAGAAATATTGGTATTTGTCTCTTCCTTCTGAGTAAGAATTTCCATTAAAGCTACAGCTTTAATTATCAATTTCCCCAAGGAATGGAGGCAAGCCAGGGACTCAAGGTTTCTTAGCAATATGGACTTTGAAAGTCTCCACCTTAAAGCCAGGTCCACCTATAGGCTCTCACCACTGCCTCCCTGGAGCATTTTTAAAAATAATATGGGCTTGTTGTAAATTTAAAAAATGCTAACTAATATAAAGAACAAACTTAGGATCACTTGTTAGGTTATCTTACCATACAGAAATAGCTAATGTTATGGTTTTGATGTCTTTTCTTCCAATATATTTTTTTCTGGTGTCACACTATATATGTGGTTTTTTATTATATGTTTTATATCTTTTTTTAACCTAACATATTGCTAGCACTTTTTTAAGTGTTAGCAATATTCTTAAATATTCTTAAAGAAAACAATTTTTAATGGCTTCTTTAAATATCTACCATGATAGTTGTACCAATTCATACTACTACAGCAATGTAGGAAGATGTCTGTTTTCCCTCAACATTACCTTGTAGTATATTTACCCAACTTTTTTTAATCTTTGCCATTTTGACAAGCAAAAAATAATGCCTTGTTATAGTTTTAATTTGCATTTTTCTTATCTGAATAAGGTTGATTCCTTTTTAAACATATGTTCACCATATGTATTTATAGCTTGGGCCTTTTTTTCTTTTCAGTTGGGTTTCTGGTTCTTACTGTTTTGTAGAAGCTCTTTATATATTAAGGAAATCTGGTCTTTTTCAGTGACTTGAGTTGCAGTAGTATTAAGGGGGATTAGGTTTGTTTTGCATGCCTGCAAAGGTGAACTTTTGGATACAAAGCATACATCTTTGCTCAATAGAGGGAAGAGCTTTCTAACAACTAATTACCCAAAGATAGAATAGGCTCCCTGGAGAAAAGTTATTTTCTTGTGCGTGGAGGAATACAAGCAAGCACGGAATGTTCATATGATGTTATCGGGATCAGGGATCTGATGTGGCTAAATGAGCCATTGCTGTGTTGGAAGAAACTATTAGAGCTCACATTTATTTTTTTAAATAAAAATGAAATTATGTTCTACTAATACAAGAATATAAAATATAAATAACTATACATAGTTTGGGTGCAGACTTGCTTTATTTAAACTCGCTTTATTTAAACTAATTTGCAGTGAGCCATTTAACTAAGGAAGCACAGCTGGGTCAAAAGACCAACCATTCAGTATTTCCTGCTAGGAGTTTGGCTCTGGGGAGGATTGTTTTCAAAAGGCCTGAGTGGAGATGGGTGGAATGATTTTTCAGTTACCTATTTCAGCTCAGGCCTGATATTTTGATTTGTTTGGGGATAACAACAAGTGATCAGAAACAGAACAATCTAAAAATCCAAGCCCTGTCAAAATTTAGTTTAGCTCTAAAAAGAGGTGCTTAGAGTTCACATAACCCTAACCCTAACCCCCACCTACCCTGAGAAAAAATATCTTTTTGTGCCTTTCAAAACCACCCTTTAAATGCTAACCTCGGGGCTTTCCAGGTTTCAGCACTGAAAGTCCCACTTTACTAGCAACCCCTCAGTCCTGGGCAAACTGGGATGGTGGGGTACTCCTGCTTAATTAAATTTAAGACCTGTTAGGAGTAAACCAACATGCCTGCTTTGCCAGGAGCATTTTAGGATGGTCTTCTCCTTTATGTTTTCAATTAGGCTGAGAAGTGTTTTGTAAAATATTTAATTACAAGCCTCTGCAGGCTCTTTGATTTTGTTCAGGAGAACAGAACTGCCTTGTTTCCAAGGGTGTGCCCATCCGAAAAGCCACACACATATTTGCTGGGTGGGAGCCAGCAGCATTTGCATGCAATACCTGGATAAATACCCTGGACAGGAAGGGGACCCGTTTGGTGATTCACGTCTAAAACTTACCACTGGATTAGATTCTCCTGTCTCCCACATGGCCTTTTTTTCTAGCTTGCTGTGCACTTCATAAACCAAACCAAACCATACCATTACTGAAGAAGTAATATGATTAAATTCAACACCACTTTTTAAAAGAAAAGAAATATTCTGGGAAATCTAGGCAAGACTGATACTCTCTCATTATCTTAAAGACATCCTACATCATAGTTAACATTGAGATATTAGAATTATTAATAATAATAGATTATTAATTATTAATATAGAGAAAGAAGACAGCACCATTGCTATTTAATATAGTTTTGAAAGTTTTGAAGTCATTAATAAATAAGAGCTATAGCTATTGCAAAAAAGAAGCAAAAATATTTGTAGATAATATAATATAAAAGAAAGCTCCATGGTAGCAATATCCCGCTTTGGATAGTGATGATTGGATGAGGAAGGAGGAGGCAGAACTTGTCCTGAAGTTGTTACAGCAAAAGCACATGGATTAGACTTCCAGGGAACATGGCAGAGTAGGGAACTCCAGGACTCACTCCTTCCTCCAAAACAATGAGTTAACAGGCAGGAACTGTCTGAAACAACTGTTCTGGGATTCCGGAGGCCAGAATAACACTGATCCAGAATAACAGCATCCAGAGAAGAGTGGGAGGAAGAGGCTATGAAACTGCGGTAAAGAATTATGAGTAGCTCACTCAGACTGGTGGCTGGTGGCACCCATTCCCTACTCCTGAGGTGGGCCACCTTAGGGTCCAGCCCCTGGCTAGCTGCTATGGCCAGAAAAGGACATAAAAATGTTCTCCAAGAACAGGGGTATACTCAGCCAAGCAATGATCATGGCTTTTGTTTAACAAATTCAGATTGCTGGGTCCTGGCTCTGAGCTACTGTTTCAACCCAGCTTAGACAAAGGTGGGTACAGCCATTGTATCAACCCCACCCAACAGGGGCAGGGGCAGAGGCAGTGGCGGTTTAACGAAACAGTGTGTCCTTAGAGCTGTGAGGCATAGTTTGTTGAAGGGTACCATCTGCTAGGCAGGCCAGGAAAGCCCAGCTTTGGGGTGCCATCTAAAAGACTTTGGTGTTTTTCCTGACTTTCTCTTTGGAACTGGTCTGAGCCTCTTTTTTGGGTCCCTGGCCCTGTTTTGACTGGAAAATAGTGATTTGGGAAATTCCTCTCTGGGGTGACCCTCCTCTCAAATTTGCCCTCTAGGCAGAAATAACTAGAGACAACAAAAGGAGGGTTAAAAAAAAAAAACTATAGAGATAAAACAAAAATCACAGAACAATGCTTAAAGGAATCAAAGAAGACCTAAATAAATGGAAGGACATTCCATGTTCATGGATTGGAAGACTAAATATCATTAAGATGTCAGTTCTACCCAAATTCACTTACATAGTCAATGCAATCCCAATCAAAATTCCAACAGCTTACTTCGCAGGAATGGACAAGCCAATTACCAAATTTATTTGGAAGGGTAAGGGGCCCCAAATAGCAAAAAACACCTTGAAGAACAAAGTTGGAGGGCTCACACTTCCTGACTTTAAAGCATATTACAAAGCTACAGTGGTCAAAATAGCATGGGACTGGCATGGTACAGGCATTAAAGAGTCTATTTCTGGACTCTCAATTCAATTCAGATCAAGAGTCCAGAAATAGACTCTCACATCTATGGCCAGTTGATATTTGGCAAGGCTGCAAAGTCCACTCAACTGGGAAAGAGTAGTCTCTTCAACAAATGGTACTTGGAGAACTGGATATCCATATGCAAAAGAATGAAAGAGGACCCCATCTCACACCACATACAAAACTTAACTCAAAATGGATCAAAGACCTAAGTATAAGACAGTACTGTAAAACTCCTAGAAGGAAATGTAGGGAAACATCTTCAGGATCTTGTGGTAGGCAATGGTTTCTTAGACTTTATACCTAAAGCACAAGCAACAAAAAGAAAAAATAGATAAATGGGACCTCCTCAAAATTAAAAACTTTCGTGCAAAGAACTCTGTCAAAAAAGGGAAAAGACAACCTACTCAATGGGAGGAAATATTTGGAAACCATGTATCTGATAATGGTTTAATATCTAGAATATATGAAGAAACCCTATAACTCAACAATAAAAAGACAAAGAACCCAATTTAAAAATGGGCAAAAGACTTGAATAGGCATTTTTCTAAAGAAGAATTAGAAATGGCTAAAAAGCACATGAAAAGATACTCAGCACCGCTAGCTATTAGGGGAATGCATATTGAAACCATAATGAGATATCATTTCACACCTACTAGAATGGCCACTATTAGAAAAACAGAAAACTGCAAGTTTTGGAAAGATGTAGAGAAATAGGAACACTCATTCATTGCTGGTGGGAATGTAAAATGATGCAGCCACTGTGGAAGACAGTTAGGCAGTTCCTCAGGAAGCTAGGTATAAAATTGCCATATGATCTGGCAATCCTCCTAGGTTATAAATCCAAAAGAACTGAAAGCAGGGACTTAAACAGACATTTCCAGACTGATATTCATAGCAGCATTATTCACAATTGCCAAAAGACGGAAGCAACCCAAGTGTCCATCAACTGATGAATGGATAAACTAAATGTGGTATGTACATATAACGGAATATTATTCAGCCGTAAAAAGGAATGAAGTCCTGCTACATGTGACAACATGGAAAAACCTTGAGGACATTATGTTGTGTGAAGTAAGCCAAACACAAAAAAGGACAAATATTTTATGATCTCACTATTAGGAACTAATTATAATAAGCAAACTCATAGAATTAGAATCTAGAGTGTAGGTTACCAGGAGATAGATTGGGGTTAGAGAATGGGGAGTTGATGCTTAACTTGTACAGAATTTCTATTTAGGCTGATGTAAAGATTTGGAAATGGATGGTGGTAATGGTATAGTGCTGAACTATATAGAAGACTGGAGTTAAAAGAGGAAACTTTAGGATGTGTATATCACTAGAATAAAAATTAAAAGATAAAACAAGACTATTCAACACAATGAACCCTATTATAGATGATAGATTATAGTTAATAGTACAAATTTAAGAATGTTCTTTCATGGCTTATTACATATATTCAATACTGCTACAAGGTGGTAATAGAATGGTATATGGGAAATAAATATAACTCATGTAAATAATGGCCAATAGAGAGAACTATTTTAATATTATTGATATTATCAATAGTGATTAAGGTTTCACACCAATGTAAGATGTTGGTGGTGGGTTGGTGTGCAAGTATCCTGTATTTCATGCACAATTGTTTTGTAAATTCACAACTTCTCTAATAAAACAAAAGCACTTGGATTTTAGTTTATATGATTATTTGGTGCTATTTGGGGGTTGTATTAGTTTCCTAGGACTGCAATAACCATTACCACAAACTGGATAGTTTGAAATAAGAGAAAATTTTTCTCTCAGTGATCTGGAGTTTAGAAGTTCAAAATCAAGGTGTAGGCAGGGCCATGCTCCCTTTCAAGGCCCTGGGCATGATTCCTTCCTTGCTGCTTCCTGCTGCTGGTAGCTGTTGACCTTCCTTGGCATTCCTTGGCTTCTGCCTGCATCTCTTTAATTTCTGCCTCTGTCTTCACATGGCCACCTTCCTTCTGTGAGTGTCTGTGTCTCTGTATCCCAATCTCCCTCTCCTTTCTTTTCTAAATACACTTTCCATTAGCTTTAGGGCCCACCCTCATCCTAAATTTTAGCTTGGATATATCTATAAAGACCCTATTTCCAAATAAGTTTCCAGGTAAATGTAAACTCGAGGGGACACTGTTTAACCTTGTACAAGGGTGAAGCTAAGAGTTTATAAAAAGGAAACTAAAGTCACCTTCCACTGCCAAGACCCCCTTGGTGCCACCATACCAAGAGTATCAACCTATACCTCTTAGTAAATAGCTGGATATAAAAGAACTGTATAAAAACCAACCACTTTCCTACATGAAAGAAATAACCAGATATGATGAGGAAATATCTTATTCATAAGAGCAGTAAGAACTCGTATAATTGCAATATTAAAAAAAGTTCATTTCCTTTAACCTAGTAATAATACTTCCAGGAATCCAGTAATTTCTTGTAAAGAAACTCAAAGTAAGAACAAAGGCTTATGTATACAAATGTTGCATTCTAGCACAATTAATAATTTAAAAAGGAAACAAAGTATCTAAAAATAATCAGGAAATGCTTAAGGAAATTATTTTATATCCAGAAGATAGAATATTATGCAGCATTACTTATACAAGAAATATTGTAAATAATCTAAATTTACATTAATTATTGGCTATTTTTTATCAGGGTTTTTCACACTAAGCACTATTGACATTTGGGGTGATAATTCTTTGCTCTAGGGGGCTGCCTTGTGCATTGTAGGACATTTAGCAACATTCCTGCTGTCTATCCACGAGATGCCAGTAGCGCTGCTCCTCCAGTTGTGTTGGCCAAAATGGCTCCAGACATTGCCAAATGCCCCATGGGCAACAAAGTCATCCTCAGTTGACATCTGTGGTTTCAGATATTTGCATCCATACAGTGGCCTACTGCACAGCTGTTACGAAGAGTGCCACAGCCTGATATGTCTTGATATGGAGCAGTCGCAGTGATATTTGGAAAGTGACAGGCAAGGTGCAGAATTTGTATCTGGCATAGTGTAGGATTTATATAAAAAGCAAAGACTGTACTTTATTCTTTAATTTAATGGTTTATAATCAATATTCCTATGGTGAAGACTATTTCAACAACTGATTACTTCTACAGAATACGTTGATGCAAAGAAAATAAAATTACAGAGAAATAAAGTACCAAATAAAGATGGTACTTAGAGAGAAAACAAACACATCATGACAGTTGACAAATCCATATTCACAAAGATTTTAAAAAATTCAGTGGTTTTGAAGCATATTCATAAGATTGTGTAGCCATCACCACTTATTCTAGAATGTTTTCATCACCCCAAAAAGTAACCGTGTACCCCCTTGGCAGTCCAGTCACTCCCCATTCCCCCCCTCCCCCAGGCCCCTGCCAACCTCTGATCAGTTTTTCTCTTCCTATGGATTCCCTATTCTGAATAGTTCATAGAAATGGAATCCTATAACATGTGGTCTTCATGACTGACTTCTTCCACTCGGCATAATGTTTTCAAGGTTCATGTGTGTTGTAGCATGTATCAATACTTCATTTCTTTTTACTGCCATGTGGGCTTCCATTGTATGGCTAGACCACATTTTGTTTATTCGTCAGTTGATGGGCATTTGGGTTGCCTCCACTTATATACTTTTTTTCTTGGGTATGTGTAGATTATCTCTGAAAGGACATCCAAGACCAATGTTATTTCTAGGGAAGAAAACTGAGTGACTAGAGAGAGGGTGGCTAGGAGAGTTAATTTTCAGTGTAATCTCCTTTTCTCTTTGTTCTTTTTGAACTTTGAACTGTATTTGTTAATTATTTTTTTAAAAATCGATGTTTTAAAAATTCACTCTTCACATGACAGCCCTTCTGTTCTTTGAAAATGAACAGCAGTTGCTGAAGTTTCTAGTGCTCACTTGCTGACCAGGATCTCTTGATGGGGCTCCTACTCAGGTCTGCCCAGTTCAGATGGACCTGGTTTGTGATCCGTTCAGCCAGATGAGCCAGCGGGTAATGGGGAGGTTGGCCCCTGGGGCAGCTTCCTGTCAGAAACATTTGCACACGATCAGAGGGTTCCACAAAATCTAAAAGCCTCAAATTAAAAATATAACTTTCTGCTCCTCAACATATTCCCTGCCTAGAAGGAAATTAAAATTGTGTGTGTGTGTACGTGTACACACACAAGTTCGTTTGGGAGTAGGGATGGAGGACTTTCAGTTTGTACAAGCTAGAAAATAATTAAGGAGGACCAAAAGAGGTCTGGTTGAAGAAGTTTTGTGTTCAGAGGGAGAAGCTATCACTTCTAACAGGAGATTTGGGAGGATTTCAGGGAAAAATTCGTCACTTGCTGAAAGAATAAGTTAGATTTGAGCCTGTAGATAGTGGAGGAAAAGGTGAGGAAGGCATGGTATGGGGATGAACCAGAAACAGAGGTTTAACTGGGCTTAGAAATCAAATGTGCAAGAGGGTGGTAGGAGCTAAGGCTGTGGGTCGGGCAGTTATTGGGGAGGCCTTCAAACCCATGCTCCATTTCTAGTTATGAATGAATGGCCAATGTTTCATATCCTGTAATGCCCAGGTTAACATAATCCCAGGTAAACATAA
>PVIY010055374.1:0-13770 GCA_004026745.1 Myrmecophaga tridactyla | reverse complement strand
TTTGAGGAGCTCCCATTTGTTTATTTCTTTCTTCAGTGCTCTTGCTTTAGGTGTAAGGTCCATAAAACTGCCTCCAATTATAAGATTTATAAGATATCTCCCTACGTTTTCCTCTAACTGTTTTATGGTCTTAGACCTAATGTTTAGATCTTTAATCCATTTTGAGTTGACTTTTGTATAGGGTGTGAGATACGGGTCCTCTTTCATTCTTTTGCATATGGCTATCCAGTTCTCTAGGCACCATTTATTAAAGAAACCGTTGCGTCCCAAATGAGTTGGCTTGACTGCCTTATCAAAGATCAAATGTCCATAGATGAGAGGGTCTATATCTGAGCACTCTATTCGGTTCCATTGGTCAATATATCTATCTTTATGCCAGTACCATGCTGTTTTTACCACTGTGGCTCTGTTTTTACCACTGTGGCTCACCTTAGAGTTTTAACTCCGAGTTATAGATGCACTCTCACCCCATTCAACCAGATTTATAGAATGTGTTTGTCTCACTCAAGTAGATGTTTCCCGAGATCCCTTGCTGGAGGCCAAAGACTACTTTCTCACAGCATTCCTAAAGTTTGAAAACAGTAGCTCCTTGGACTGATTCAGCTGAGAATCCAGCCAAATAAACTTGCCTGGCTCCCAACGCTTTGGGTGACTTAACTCTGTCCTAGGCTTTCAGTGAGCAAAGAGATTCCCAGAGGAAGATGTCGAATTTAAGCAAACCACCAATCCCAAACCCTTTCTCTGCAGGATGGTGAGAGCATGCAGTCAATCCACCCTCGGAAGAGATGTGGTATACTTTCTTACCTCTATTTCCAAACAACGGCACCCCTACCCCCCAATCTTTGCCCCGCAAAGAACTGAAATGTCAGCCCCTAGGGATTCCAAGCCAGCCTGGTGCTCTACAGGAACTCAGACCAAAGAAGAAGCCTGGAACTGGGTGCTTAGCATCATTACTACAGCTACTGCTTTTGGCTTTGGCTCAAAGAAGCACTTATATAAAAATCTTTTTAAAATTTGAAAGAAGGCAGGCAGACTAGTGCCTGTAAGATCACAGTCTGACTTGGGAAGTGAGGTGCCCTCTGCCCAGGTATGCAGCTTGGGAGCTTCTTGCTGAGCCAAGAGCCAGGGCATTCTGCCCAAGGACCTCTGGTCTACCCACCATTCTACAGGACTCTGGGAACTCAGCCAACCCAGAAGGTCAAAACATCTGAGAGAGAATATGAGAAGAAACACACCTTTCAGGATCTCAGTTCCCCAAGGGCAAAGATTTTACCTCTTGTGTGTTCTGTACATGGGCATGTCATGTCACAGGCGAGCAAATGTTAAATGGTAATAACGTTCCCACTGCCATCCAGAGAGATAAGCAGGCTGAGACATTCACCAACAAGCAAGATAAGACAGTATTAAAAAGCAATGAGTGGGCAGGCCATGGTGGCTTAGCAGGCAGAGTTCTTGCCTGCCATGCCGGAGACCTGGATTTGATTCCTGGTGCCTGCCCATGTGAAAAAAAAAAAGCAATGAGCTATCAACTCAAAATGGATCAAAGACTTAAATATAAGAGCCAGAACTACAAAACTAGAAAAATATATAGGGAAGCATCTTAAGGACCTTGTGTTAGGCAACAGTTTCTTAGACTTTATACCCAAAGCACAAGCAACAAAATAAAAAATAGATAAATAGGACCTCATCAAAATGAAAAGCTTTTGTTCCCCAAAGGACTTTATCATGAAAATAAAATGGCAACCTATTCAGTGGGAGAAATAGTTGGAAACCACACATCCAGTAAAGTTTAATATCTGGAATATATAAAGAAATCATTCAACTTAACAACAAAAAGACAAACAACCCAATTTAAAAATGGGCAAAAGACTTGGACATCTCCCCAAAGAAGATACACAAATGGCCAGAAAGTATATGAAAAGATGCTCAACATCATTAGCTACCAGAGAAATGCAAATCAAAACCACATAGGAAAAAAAAAATACAGAGACACTATTTCATAACTATTAGAATGGCTGCTATTAAAAAAGAAAAAAATAAAACAAAACAGAAAATAACAAGTGTTGGAGAGGCTGTGGAGAAATAGGGACACTCATTCATTGCTGGTGAATAGTGCAGCCACTATGGAAGACAATTTGGCCCTAAAACACTATTTGGCAGTTCCTCAGAAAGCTAAGTATAGAACTACCATATGACCTGGCAATGTCATTTCCAGAAATGAAAGCAGGGACTGGAACAGATATTTGTTCACTGATATTCACAGTGACGTTATTCACAAAAGCCAATAGATGGAAGCAATCTAGGTGTCCACCAACTGATGAATGGAAAAATAAAATGTGGTATATACATACAATGGCATATTATTCAGCCATAAAAAGGAATGAAGTCCTGAAACATGAGACAACATGGATGAACCTTTAAGACAACATGTTGAGTGAAAAAAGTCAGACACAAAAGGAAAAATATTGTATGATCTCACTGTTTTGAAATAATTAGAATAAGCAAGCTCATAGAGTCAGAATCTAGAATATAGGTTACCAGGGGATGGGGGGGAGATACGGAATGGGAAGTTAAAGCTTAAAATGTAAGGCTCTTTGGAATGATGGAAATGTTTTGGTAACGGATGGTAGTGACAGTTGCAAAACATTGTGAACACAGTTAACAGAAGGGATATATATATATATCTGTATATGATTAAAAGGGGAAATATCAGATTGTATATATGATGACACAATAAAAATTGAAAAAAAAGCAATGAGCCCACCATCCCGATCAAGAAAGCAGAATGAAAAACTTCAGGGCTCTATCCTCCAATAGAAACTCTGAACAACTAGCAAGAACTGGCAGAAACATATGATCCTGAAAAACGTTGCTCAGTATGGTGGGGATACATGAATGGACATTTGCACACTGGTGTTTCTGGTGGCAGTGTTCATGATTCACAGTGAATGGAGGTGGCCTAAGGGTATAATGACTAAGGAATGGAAGGGGGAACTACTGCATATACTGCAAGAATAAAGTTGTGAGGTATGCAACTAGATGAATGAACCTTAAGAACTGTATGTTTGAATGAGATATCAGGAACAAAAAGACAAATATTATCATGCTTCAATCATATGGACTAATTATAATATAAAAATTCAGTGCACTAAAGTCAAGAGCATGGGTTATCAGGTTGGGGCTTATTGTAGAGTCCAAGACTGTAAGCTTTTATAGCAGTCACATATATTCAGGAGGTGTAACTGTTAAATCTAAACTCTGAGATACTGAGCTGTTTTGTATATAACATGGTCTTTCCCAGAAACTTTGGGTATTTATGGGATACCTGAGACTCAGAGTCAGAGCCCTGAAGCTATGAAAGTCAGCAGTACTCCATACGGGAATTGTATAAAATGTTGAAAAAGGGACCAAACATTTAGTACAGATATGAATGAAGCTGATCTGGATAGGACTAAGGTCTATCAGAAGACTGGGTAAATGATGATATTGTCCATATTTTAAAATTTCAACTTCTGTTTGAGACTAAAGGGAGAGATGTTTATTTGGTACAAAATTTATATTTTGGGTAGCACATTTCCTAATTTAACTTGCATGGTCAATTTGAACATGGTCAAGTTGAACACCATAAGTACATGGAATTGTGAATATGGCATGAGATCTTGTTGATTTGCCCAGGTTAGTGTGATGCCCTGATAAATCCCAGAGTGATTTAGACAGTGAATAAAGAAGTATTTGCCAAGCCCCCTTGGGGGAATGGGGAGAAAGGGAGAAATATTCAACTTCCCCTTTTGAAGAATTTCTGATATTCTCACAAGCAGTGGGGACAACCAAATCAATAGGCCAAGCCCTCAATCTTGGCGTCTGCCCCTGTGAAACTTATTCCTGCAAAGGATAGGCAAAGCCTACTTAAAATTAGGCCTAAAAGTGCCACCTCCAGAGAACCTCTTTTGTTGCTCAGAGGTGGCCTCTCTCTCTAAGCTGACAAGGCAAGTAAACTCACTGCCCTCCCCCCCCCATGTGGGACCTGTCTCCCAGGGGTGTAAATCTCCCTGGCAACATGAGACAGAACTCCCAGGATGAGCTGGGACTGGAATCAAGGGATTGAGAAAACCTTCTTAACCAAAAGAGGGAAGAGAGAAATGAGACAAAATAAAGTGTCAATGGCTGAGAGACTTCAAACAGAATCAAGGGATTAACCTGAAGGTTATTCTTATGCATTATACAGATGTCACCTTTTTAGTTTAAGGCATATTGGAGAGGTGGAGGGAAGTGTCTGAAACTGTAGAGCTGTGTTCCGGTAGCCATGTTTATTAAAGATGATTGTATAATGATATAGCTTTCGAAATGTGACTGTGTGATTGTGAAAACCTTGTATCTGATGCTCCTTTTACCTACAGTATGGACAGATGAGTAGCACTGTCATATTTTTAATATGGATTAAAAATAAATAAATAATAGGGGGAACAAATGTTAAAATAAATTTAGTAGATTGAAATGCTAATGATGAACAAAAGGGAGTGGTAAGAGGTATAGAAAAAAATAGGGGAAACAAAGGCCAGGGTAGATGGAAATACTAGCAGTCAATGAGAGGGTAAGTATGACTATGCATGAGTTTGAGTATGTAAAAGTATGAGTATGGTATGTATGAGTTTTTTCTTTTTTCTTTTTATTTCTTTTTCTAAATTGATGCAAATGTTCTAAAAAATGATCATGGTGATGAATATACAACTATGTGATATTGTGAGTTATTGATTATATACCAAGAATGGAATGATCATATGGTAAGAATGTTCATATTTGTATGTCATTATGTTTAAAAAAATTTTTTTAATTAAAAAAAATGGTCCTACAGGAACTATGTCTGTTTCTAATCATTATTGTATCTCCAGGGCCTGGCATTTGTTCAGTAGATAAACAAATGTTTATTTTCCATTTTACTAGAGTAAAAATCAAGAAACCTAGACCCTCTATTGAGTCATCTTTTTTTTAAAATGGTGTGATTTAATCAGTACCAAAGACAAATTCCTGGTTTTGATATTATACCATAATTATTTAAGAGGTAATCATCAGGGCGAACTGGGAGAAGGATGCACAGGACCACTCTGGGCCATCTTTACAACTTTCTGTGAATCATTAATTATCTCAAAATTAGAAGTTAAAAAATTTAAAATTAAAAAGTAGTGTAGGGCGGGCCTTGGTGGCTCAGCTGGCAGAGTTTTAGCCTGCCATGCCAGAAACCCAGGGTCAATTCCTGGTGCCTACCTATGCAAAAAAAAAGAATGAAAAAAAAGTAGTGTGACTTTCAAAAAAAAAACCTAGCCTTAAATATGCCCAAAGAACTAAACGAAATCAGGAAAACAGATGAACGCAAAGGATATCAATAGAGAGATGGGAATTATGAAAAGGTACCAAACAGAGCTGAAGACCACAGTAACAAAAATAAAAAATTCCCTAGAGGGGTTGAACAGCAGATTGAAAGACTGCAGAAAGAATGAGTAAAACTGAAGATAAAACAATTGAAAACACTCAGCCTGAGGAGCAGAAAGAAGAAAGAAATAAGAAAAGTGAATAGAGCCTGAAGAATGCCTTGTGGAAATAGAAAGAATATTCAAAGAAAATGTTGGAAAACAAGTTTAACAAATACATGAATATACACATCCAGGATGCTCGATGAACTCCAAACAGGGTTACCCCAAATAAATTCAAATAGACCCATGCCACAGCTAATTATAATCAGACTGTCAAATGCCAAAGATAAAGAGAGAATTCTGAAAGTTGCAAGAGACAAGCAACATGCCACATACAAGGGAAACTCAATAAGATTAAATGCTGATTTCTCATCAGGAATCATGGAGGCAGGAAGGCAGTGGGATGACACATTTAAAGTGCTGAAAGCAAAAAATTGCCAACCAAGAATTCTATATCCAGTTAAACGCCTTCAAAAATGAAGGGGAGATAGAGTATATTAAGCAGATAATCAAAAAGCATTGGGAGAAAAATATGGAACTAGTAAACCTTACCATTGGAGAATCCCTGATATTGTGTCAAACTTTAGGCATACCTAAGTCAACAGGCCATGCCCTTGATCCTTACTCCTGTGAAGCTTATGTAGGTAGCAGAGAAGTTTAGACTACCTATAGGGCATGCCTAAAAGTTACTTCTGGAGGACCTCTGTTGTTCAGATGTGGCCTCTCTCTTTCTAAGCCCAACTCTTCAAGGGAAATCATTGCCCTCTCTCCTATGTGGGACATGACATCCAGGGGTGAAAATCTCCCTGGCGATGTGGGAGATGACTCCCAGAGATGAATCCAGACCTGGCACCATGGGATCAACAATTCCATCCTGACCAAATGGGGAAAAGAAGTGTAATTAATAAAGTTCCAGTGGCAGAGAGAGATCAAATAAAGTCAAGAGGCTACTCTGGAGGTTGCTCTTATGCAAGCTTCAAGTAGACCTTGTTACATATCATAACTTGCCAACCCCCAACCAGGACAATTCCAGCCAATCCTAAAGAACACCTAGGGCAATATATAAGATTCCACAAGGGTTCCAGGCACTAGAGTAACTTTCCAGAAACCTACAACTTCCAGATGGGGCCCTGGTCCAGATAAGTCCTGAAACCTAGCCCAGCCTCTCCAGAATATCAGATAGTTCCATCTCCCTACCCCATATTAGTGACAGACCCTTCCAATATGAAAAATTTAGAATCACCATAGCCCAAACACCCCTAAAGACAGGGATGGAAAGATCAAAGGTGATGGTGGAGTTATACAGAGAAGACAGGATTTAACAAATGAATATGAATACTGAATCATTAAATTGATATTTCTTTTAGTCTCCAGTATTTGAGAGCAGCTTTAAGTAAAAACCTCAAATTGTGAAACTGTAACCCATGTCAAACTCTGAGATATGTTCTACAACTAATTGTGGTGCTGTGCATTGAAATTTAGGGTTTTGTATATGTTATTTTTCACAAAAAAAGAAGGATAAAAGTTGAATGTGATGATAAAAAAATATTTAAGCTCTCTAGCCTCCTATATTTTGGCGCAGCTAGAAGGAAAAATGTGAGAGGATCGTATGTTAGCCCATGACAAACTCTGGGATCTGTCCTGTAACTACTTATTGAAGAGTGCTTTGAAAACTATTGCTTTTTTATTTCTTTGCTTTGTAAATATGTTATACTGTTTTATTTTAACAATAAAAAAAGTTAAAAATAAATAAATAAATAAAAATAAAGGGGAGATTAAGACATACCCAGGAAAGAAAAGTTGAGGAAATTTGTCACCATTAGACTGTCCTAACAGGACAGGCTAAAAAGAGATCAACATTTGAAAGGAAATGACAATAGACAATAGACAGAAGTCATATGAATAAAGATCTCCAGTGAGGGTAAGAACATGGGTAAATTTAAATGCCAATATCATCGTATTTTTGGTTTGAAACTTACTTTCTACTTCCTACAGGATCTAAAAGGAAGATGCATAATTTGTAAAGATAAATCAATGTTCTGGGACTCAATATATAAACATGTAATCTGTGACATGAGCTACACAAAGGTGAGGTGCTGTAGGGGTATAGGAACATACTGCGTGTATACTATTGAAGTTAAGTTGGTATCAAAGCAAACAAACCTTTTATCTATCTTATCAAGAGACGAGTAAAACATATGGATTAAAAATAAATAAATAATAGGGGGAACAAATGTTAAAATAAATTTAGTAGATTGAAATGCTAGTGATCAATAAAGGGAGGGGTAAGGGGTATACTATGTATGAATTTTTTTCTGTTCTCTTTTTATTTTTTTCTGAATTGATGCAAATGTTCTACGAAATGATCATGATGAAGAATATACAACTATGTGATGATATTGTGAGTTATTGATTATACACGCAGAATGGAATGATCATATGGTAAGAATGTTTGTGTTTGTATGTTGGTATGTTTAATTAAAAAAAAAAAGCAAACAAGATTGTTATAGATTTAGGATGTTAAATTTAAGCCCCATGGTAACTACAAAGAAAATACCAGAGAATATGCAAGGTCATAGAGACAGAAATTAAGAGCACAGATTGCCAGGGACAGGGAGTAATAAGAATGGGATGTTAATGCATAATGGTTGTAGGGTTTACATGTGGGATGATGAGAATGTTTTAGTAATGAAAATTGGTGAGGGTACCACAATACTGTGAATGTGATTGATATGCTTGGGGGTGACCGAAATAGGAAGGTTTATGTTATATATATGTTCCCATAATTAAAATAAAGAGCAGCTAAAGAGACAATGGCAATTAAATACAATACATGATCCTGATGGGATCTAAAGAGGGAGGAGAAAAGGCTCATTACTGGGACATATGAAGAAATTGGAATACAGACTCTAAGCTTTTTATCAATGTTACATTTGTTTAACTTGATGCACTTAAGGTGAATACCCTTGTTCTTAGGAAATGTACATGGTTGGATTTAGGGCTTAAGGAGCATGATGTATACAACCTATACTCAAGTGTTCTGAAAATGGATCGATAAATAGGCAGGCAGAAGGATACATAAATAGACGGACAGAATGATATAAAAATATGGCAAAATGTTAAAATGGTGGATCTGGGCATGTGGGAATGGGGGTTAAGGGTATTTGCAGTTCGCTGTACAGGGTCTGTATTATTTTTGTAACTGTCCTACAAGTTTGAAAGTATTTCAAAATAAACAGTTAAAAAAAAAGCAATGAGCCTTTCCCTCAGTCACTAACTATAACTATCAAAGCTAGATTCAAATATCTAAATGGCATTTCCTTTGAGCCACTTTTGCTTCTGTTTCCTTTTTAGGAAAATAAAATCATCAGTCAACTCCGTTCTCCTGCTTTTATAGTAGTGCTGAGGCTTACATACTACTGGAAAATTTTCCTAAAACCCCACCTGTATCCCCCCTTACATCATCCTTTTGTTTCCCTTATTTGATCAATAATAATTCAGTGAATATCACACTCTTTACCTTGTCTTTAAACTTTCTAACTTCAATGTGCTTCACTGCCCTTTCTATTCCTTAAACACTGAACACTTCAAGGTCACCTATGCCTCGGGGCCTTTGCACTAGCTGTTCTCACTGCCTAGTATCTTCATATGGTTGACTGACTAGGACTCTCAGCATTATACAACTCCAGGGAACACCAATTACATAAAATAATATGAACAGTGTTCCGAGAATTGTGCATTGTGAGAGCCCTGGCTACTTCTTGGTCATTTAGGTCTCAGCTCAAATGTTATATCCTCAATGAGTCCATCCCTGATTAGGGCTAAATGTACCTTTTCCACCCAACCCATCTCCTAACTCCATCCAAGTACTCTCTAGCACATCATCTTGCTTTATTTTCTCCACAGCACTTGTCACTATCTAAAATTATACATACATATATATATTTTTTACTTGTTTACCGCTTAAGAATGTAAGATCTATGAGAACAGAAAGCTTGCTCCCCAAGGTACCCCCAGCCCTTAACAGAACAGCAGACACATAGGTAATGTGCTCTAAAAACTTATGAAAATGAATTAAATGCCTACCATATCTCAACACTATGGCTGGCAATGGGGGTACTCCTCTACCTCCCAGAAAGCAAGGCTGATATATTTCTTACCAAAAGCACATGCCTTCTCCAGAGGGAGGCTCTGAGTCCTATGAAAACACACTTAGTATCTCCCCTCTTAAGGGAATTAAGGGTCCAAACTGAACAAATCCTCCTGAATGAGCTAAATGCTCAGGCCTGGTACAGGGCTGGGAACATTCTTCGCCTCCAGGGATGGGAATGCTTTCCCAACAGCCAGAAAAACCCAC
Organism: Myrmecophaga tridactyla; assembly: GCA_004026745.1. Classification (NCBI taxonomy): domain Eukaryota; kingdom Metazoa; phylum Chordata; class Mammalia; order Pilosa; family Myrmecophagidae; genus Myrmecophaga; species Myrmecophaga tridactyla. Next base: position 3,945 of record PVIY010055374.1, on the reverse strand, counting down.
AGAGCTAGGTCTGCCTCCAACTTCGTCACTCGTTCAACAAATAATTATTGCTGGGGAAACATCAATGGATAAAATAGATATAAATCCCTGCCCTGAGGACGTTTACAATGTAGTGAAGGGGAGGGAGACAGATAATAAGCAAGCTAAATAAGCAAAAGAAGTTAAATGGTAATATTGCTTTGAAGAATTAGGTAGGAAAAGGACATAGGGAAGTGCTTTGAGGAGAGGGTGCGGGGTTACCCTAAATAAGGAGGTCAGGGAAAGCCTCTCTGAGTGGTGATATTTAAGGAAAGACCTAGGAGATGAGAGAGTAAGGAAGGTGTGGGCTATCTGAGGGAAGAACTTTCCAAGCTTAGAAGAGAGCAAGTGCAAAAGCCCTGAGGCAGAAGAGTGCCTGGCATGTTACAAGAATGGCAAGGAAACCAGAGTGAGGAGAGCAGAGTTGAGGAAGAGGGAGAGTGGCAGAGATGAGGTGGACTGAAGTTGGGTGCTTAGGGCCTTGGAGACTATGGCCTTTGGCTTTTATTCAAGTGAGAAGGGAAGTCGCTGGATGGTTCTGAGCAGAAGAGTGACAAGCAACAGAGTTTGATGATGCATAATAACATGTTATGGACAATGCTCCCGGTCTCAGAGCTAACACAAAACTAAGGTATACACATCAGCAATGCGCTTCCAAACTCCAACCCCCACTGGCTTCCTGATCAGCTACTGACTTGCTTCTGGGCCTTTCTCTGCATAAAAGTTCCTGGTTATGAGAATGAAAAATTGCCAAGCTGGCTCCAAGAAGGCGGGAATCTAGCATGTCTGCAATCTGATATATTGGAAAAACTGAAGCAGGAAGGAGAGCGGAGAGGACAAACCACAGTGTTGCTTGTCAGTTTTCACTACATTTTTTCCCTCTAACCAATCAAGCCATTCAGAAACATTTAGAGTCAAATCCATCACAGGCAAAAAGCACAGCCAGCCAGTTTGACCCTCTGGGTCCAGGAGCCTGGGCCAGACCCCATTCCTCAGCAGTTACCCCTCCCCACAGCCACCACTCCTGAGTTCCTGTCCTCATGTTGAAGGGCCTGAGGGAAACAGGTGGTTAGAGGCAGGGCTCCAAGCAGCCCCAGACATGGAAATCAGTGCTAGAAAACCAAAAATACCTTCTTGATTGGCATTCCTGTGGCAAAGTTACCAGGCACTCAAGGAACCTGAATCATGGGAGGGGGAAAGAAGGACCTTTTACTATCTTTTTGAATTTTTTTTTATAATCTTTTACTAACATGCTGGTAGAGGGCCTGGGGTCCAGCCAGGATTGAAGGATAGTGAACTACATCTCTCTGAGAAGCTGCTAGTAAGCCACATTCTCATTGACTAACAGGCAACAGGCATAGCCCCAAACAGAAGCCTGGCCATATTTCAGAGCCTCGGATTCCTGCTCACAAAAAGCCCTCCCCGCTACAACTCAAGGCCTGGACTGCAGAGAGGAGGTAAGGAGGTTCTGAGTGATCAACTAAGGCTCCAAAACTCTATCAGGACCACCTCCCAAAAGACTGAAGGTTCCATGAGGGCCACGACCAGATTTATGCCGTTCAGTACTGTATCTTCATGCCCAGACTTGTGTTCCAACAATAACTATCTGCCATAATGAATGTTTGGCCTTCCAAATGAAGAGAGGCCAGTGATTAATGTTGGAAGGAAACCAAATGTGTCCACCTGTCACCTGGTGGACCCAGTATCAGAAGAGGCCAGCAGGTCAGCCACCCTTTCTCCTAGATTGAAAGATCAGATCCTTCTGCAAATGTACAGTGTTATTACATTATTTGATTTCTTCTTTATGACAGAAAGCCCCACAAACCTAAACGATAGCCCATTTATTTCAGGCAATTACCCAAAACGGCTCTTACATGTCTCTTGGCATTTGTGCTTACACCTGTGAACCACTGGTGGCCCTTATATACAAGGACCCCAGGCACTATGTAGGCCAAGGCCCTGTCTTCTGAATCCACACACCCAGGAAAGAAAGAAATAAGGAGGCTCTGGCTTTTATTCCAAGGTGACACTGATCACCAAAACTTTTTTTTTTATATTTTTATAGAGATCTCTTCACATACCATATAGTCCATCCAAAGTATATAATCAATGAATCACAACATCATCATATAATTGTGTATTCAACATCATCATTTTTAGAACATTGTATCACTCCAGAAAGAGAACTAAAAAGACAAAAGACAAAAACCATACATCCCATACCCTTCAACCCTCCCTCTCATTGACCACTATATTGCAAGATGCTGATCACCAAATCTTTTTTATTTTTAATTGGGGGTGGTGTCTTTTTTTTAAATTAAATATACCAACATACAAACACAAACATTCTTACCATATGATCATTTCATTCTTGATAAATAATCAATATCTCACAATATCATCACATAGTTATATATTCATCATGATTATTTCTTAGAATTGATGCATCAATTCAGAAAAAGAAATAAAAGGAAAATAGAAAAAAATTCATACATACCATACCCCTTACCCCTCACTTTCATTGATTACTAGCTTTTCAATCTACTAAATTTATTTTAACATTTGTTCCCCCTACTATTTATTTATTTTCAGTCCATATGTTTTACTCATCTGTTGATAAGGTAGATAAAAGGAGCATCAGACACAAGGTTTCACAATCACACAGTCACACTGCAAAAGCTATATCATTATACAATCATCTTCAAGAAACAAGGCTACTGGAATACAGCTCTGCATTTTCAGGCATTTCCCTCCAGCCTCTCCATTACACCTTAACTAAAAAGGTGGTATCTATATTATGCATAAGAATAACCTCCAGGATAACCTCTCAACTCTGTTTGGAATCTCTCAGCCATTGATACTTTATTTTGTCTCATTTTGCTCTTCTCCCTTTGGTTGAGGTTTTCTTAATCCCTTGATGCTGAGTCCCAGCTCATTCTAGCATTTCAGTCCCACATTGCCAGAAAGGTCCACACCCCTGGGAGTCATGTCCCACGTAGAGAGGGGGAGGGCAATGAGTTTGCTTGTTGTGATCACCAAATCTTGACCCTTCTAAGGGCAAAACAACACCCTCAGGACTGCCACCACCATGCATAATAGTAAAGTTGTGATTTTTATTTAAAGGACTTAGATATTAACTGAGAGGTAGGTACAGCCAGTACATATACTATTACCTAGGCTGCTTTTTTAAAAGTCTTTTTTATGTATGAGAAGTCAAGAAGAAAAAAATGGGTATAGTTAAAGCAACAACGAAAAGGATAAGAGCAGTATTCCCAATCAAATGTTCTGTTTTCAGGATCTAGAAGGCCAAGGAGCAGCTGGCAAGCTGAATTTAAAAACAGCATTTAGCTGTTTGGAAGATGTTAAGTCCCAAATTGAGAGGAGACCCACACAAAGTGGAAGCCCTGACCACACCTTGGACAGCATCACTCCCTAGGAACTGTTAACAGAAATCAGCATAAGAATAGATGATACAGGATCACACACAAAGTGTCAGAGTGTGAGTGATTTTTTTCTTTCTTCTCTGATTGCCAACATTTTTGGCAAAATAATTCTTTATAAATGAAAAAGCAAATTTCTAACTAAAAAGTGACCATAATGGATGTAATAGGAAAAGTCCAGGCCCTAATGTCTAAATCCATGCTATGAGAAAAAGTATGTGCTGTCAGGGCTGGAATGGGGAGGCTGGCAGGGAAGAGATGAGGCACAAAGACCAAGATATAACCATCTACACGGATATAAGGACAGAGGAAAAAGTATCTTCTTTGAAGAACTCCTTTATAGCAGGAGTTCTTCCCAAATTGGCACTATAGGCATCTCACATGGTTGTGAGATACCCCTAGCTTGGAAGTGTTCCTCATTTCTACACCCCCTCCCCAGAGAAAATAATCAAATACCCTACAAATATTGGCCAAGACCTGGCCTGAC
>PVIY010055373.1:0-13792 GCA_004026745.1 Myrmecophaga tridactyla | reverse complement strand
TTTTTTTCCTAACACTCACAAAAAACAATATGAAGCCAAAGACAAAGTAAGATATTTCTTATCTGACATTGGCAGAACCACTCAAAGAACTGGAACTGGAGAAAACACTAAAACTTACCTGTATAAGCACTTACTTTCTTGGGAACAAGGAAAGTCCACTGTCACAGCTGTTCAGTAGCATCAACTTATCACCCTCCATGGAGGCCCTTGGCAAATGGTTTCTGCAACTTCTCAAATGTGCCCCCAGGGATTCGTTCAGCAGATGGCATGGTTGTCTTGTCTGTCTGTTTCCTTGTTAGCACTAAGGTGAATAATGATAATAGGTTTCCTTTTATTGACCCATCCTTGCATTTCTTGGACAAACCATCCTTGGTTAAGGTGTGCTACTCTTTTAGGGCATTGCTTGTGTCCTTTGTTAACATTCTAATTGAGATTTTTGCATCTTGGTTTATGAGTGAGATTAACCCATACATTTTCCTTTTCATGCTGTTCTTTTTCCCACTGTGGAGCCAGGGTTACGTTCCCCATTTAAAATAAGACAAGGATCACTTCCTCTTTTGCTGTGCTCCAGAATAGCTTAAACAACAGAGAAATGAGCTGTTCCTGGAAAGATGGCAACCAGTTTAATAGTCCATAGTGGACCCCCTTTTCAATTTCCTCCACAGTGGCTGTAATTTTTAGACCCTTCTTAAGTAAAATTTAGAAGTCTATATTTTCTCAGAATATTCTCTTTCCAACTAGGTTCAAATACATTTGTAAATTTCCTCTTTTTAAAATGCCTTTTCTCTTTTGAGCCACACTGAGTTTTTCACTCTTGGGACTGAATTTGTGTCTCTTCTCTCTGATTACATTGCCCAACATTGATCTGTTTTGGTGATCTTCTCAAAGGATCATCATTTTTTCTTTCATTTATCAATATTCTCCATCAGTTTGTGCTTTTTTGTTGTTTAAGAAATCCTTCCTATGGCTTTATTTTTGTTAAATTTGTTTTTCTTTTATCTATTTAACTCCCTGAGTTGAGTACTTATTCTTTGTCTCATAAGTATAGTTAAAGGTAGGAACATTCTTCTGAGTTACATTTAGACACAATATGTAGCATTGTCAATAATGTTCATTTATAAATAGTTTAATTTCTAATTGATACTCTCTGAAGGTCAAGAGTTGTTTCAAGGAGTGGTTGATTTTCTTTGGTTTTCTTTTCATTTTCAAAGTGGGTCAATTTGGAGGGGTCCTCTTTCTGTAGTTATTGTCTTCAGAAGGTACAGCATGAACACTTTCTTATATTTGCAATTAATAGTCATGGTTTTCATGGGTGTTGGAAAAAGAACATATGCTTATTAAATTAACTATACTTTTGGCATAATTCAAATCATCTAAAATCTTATGTCTAGTCACTAATCTGCCAATTTTATGAAAGCTATGCAAAAAAACATGTGATGTATACATTTTTAATGGATTTTTAACTTTTGCAATGTTAACATTGGCCCAAATAATAATAGAAATCCAAAAAGAATTTAAATAAGCTAGACTGATGGATAGAGAGGTAGAAAATGGATATATATATATGATAAAGTAAATAGAGTGAAATGTTAAGTGTTAATACAATTCTCTCAAATTTTCTATATGTTTGAATATCTTCATACTTTGAATGCATTAAATTTTAAAAATCAATGCCACAGAAGTGTGCTTTAAGAATGTCTGTCATTCTTAACCTATCTTCACATTAACCTATCTTCATCACCTACACAAATTTTTGGAATGAAGTTGGTAAGAGAAAATATAACATCTCTGGTCTTTGCACTTCAACTCTCAAATTTACAGTCTATCTAAAATGACAACCAACAATGTATTAAATGTTTACTCTGTGCTAGAACATGCATTATCTCATTTTATCTTCATGACAGCTGTATGAGATAATAGCTAGTCTCACCATTTTACAGGTGAGAAAAGTGAAGGAATTTTCCCAAGGCTAAACAGGTAGCGGCAGAGCCAGGATTCAAACCCAACTCTGCCCAACTCTAAAGCTAACAGAAACCCTTTAGCCTTTTCTCCAGACCCAGTGGGCCAACCCCAGTAGCCACTAGCTATATGTGACTCCTGAGCAGTTGAAATGAGGTGAGGCTGAATTCAGATAAGCTCTACGTTTCATACTGGATCTCAAAGAGTTGGATTAGAAAAAAGAAAGTAAAATATTTCATTGATAATATATTAAATATTGATTATGTGTTGAAATAATATTGTGAATATATTGGCTTAAACAAAATATTTTTTTTTAATTAATAGGGCTACCAGAAAAGTTAAAATCACAGATGTGGCACACATTACATTTCTATTGGTCAGCAGTGATCTAGACTTGTGTATGAGTCGGTGTTCTCCAGAGAAACAGAACCAACAGGATATATATGCGTCTGTGTGTTTGTGTATACATAAATACTTATATGTTAAGAGAATTGTATAAGGAATTGGCTCATGTGATTGCTGCAAGTCTGAATTCCATTGGGTAAGTTGCAGGCTGGAAATTCTAGGAAAGGTGATGCTGAACTCTTGAGTATAAATTCCTTAAGGGAAGTTGGTAGGCTGGAAATTCCAGTAAGAGTTGATGTTGAGGTCTTGAGGCAGAATTTCTTCTTCTCTCTGGGACCCTCAGATCTTGATAGTAAGACATCCAACCAGTGTTGGACCAGCCAAGTTGACCCATAAAATTAACCATCACAACCTATTTGACTCTGAAAGGAATTGTTCACATTCCTTTGCAATAGCTTCCTTGCTACAAAATGAGAGCACCAAGGGATGTGGGGGAAAAAATACAGTGATAAGAATTTCATTAAGTGTACATTATGCCAGACTGACTGTAGAGAAAAGGGAAGGTCTCATCATACAAGGGACAGTGGGGCAGGCATGCTTATACCATGGGTGGGTGATGTGAAAGGACTTGTGTACTGGGCTGTGGCTAGACAAGGGCTTTCTGTGTGAAGGTCAAACAGACCAACACACATGAGGGACCCTCGAACAACAAAGGACCATCCAAGTATGGGACCTTGCTGTTTACTGAATGTCTGCTACCAGCAGGCCTCTGATCCTGTGGGGTTCATGCAGGTTGAGGAGTGAGAAGGAGTACTTCAGAATGCTCACAGATATGTAGCAACAAGAACTTTCTTTCCTTTCTAATCACCATCCCCACCATATTGAAGTGTAGAAAGAGGTAAGAGTAGAACCCCTAGAGCTCCAAAGCTAACGCAATGCCTCTGCTGATACCTGACTCTCTCAGCTCTGGAGTCCCAAAGCACAATGGTCCCAGTACCAGAAAGCTGAGCACACACTAAGACAGAGCTGAAACAAAGGACATGGGAGGAAAGTAAGTCTTAGGTAGATTGTTGCCAGATTGTAAATTTCTCTGGAGTCTATCCTAAAGGAAATGGAATAGAACCAAGGAAGGTGTGACAACAGGAGGCAAGTCGACGTCAGGTTGGCAGAAAAGACAGCATGATGGAATGTAATTGAAAAAGACGGAAAAGTTGCTCATTTTCCAGGAGTACGTGCCAAATGTGACACTTTAGCAAGATGGGAGAAGACCGCCAGAAAGGGTCTCCAGTGAGAGTTCTAAATCCTTTCTCTAAATGAGGAATTTCATATAAACCCATTTCCAAAGTCCTTCCCATTTCTAAAATTCCCTGCTCCTGTCATCCTGTAATGCTGTGGTTGGTATTTTGTTCATCTCTCCACATGTGTCTGAAGAGGAATAAACGGTAGCATATTTACTGATTTTATATAAGCCGGAAAATATATATACAATGTGAGTATATTATTGTAAAAGTAATCACTCAAATGCATAATAAATACTTCAGTTTCATTCATTCTAGGAATGTACTTTGTCACACAGAAAATAGTATTACTGCCATACTGTGTGCCAAATTAATGAAATTGTCCAAAATATTGCATTTGTCATGGTGATCATGCTAAGCTAAATTGGTTTTAATGAAATAAAATGGCAAACAGTAGAAAGGTGGGGCATGTCCCCTAAACTGGTTCTTGAAACTGTCCAGGTTAAATTGCCACAGGGGTTTCCCATCTCATAGATCAGAATCTTTCCGCTGTTTTCATGACAACCACAATGCTAGTGGGTGCTGTAAGGAGCTCTGCTTAGGCACCTTCATTCGTGACTCCCAAACACAGCCTTGCCAAGTGTGTCCTAGAAAGCTCACTGCACTGATAGGAAAGCTGGCTCAGAAATCTCTGTGCCCTGTCCTGCAATGACATCTCCCCAGATCATGTGCTGTCTCCAGTATGTGTACCACCTCTGAACACCTCACATGGAATCTACATATGGGAAGAGAGCTTTTGATATCCCCATTCTCACCCTGACTTCTCTCAAGTCTAAAAACCCTCTGCTCCATCCACCATTCCATATGACTCTGAGTTCCCCCTCTATCTCAGTCTCCCTCTGCTGAATTTTTCCACCACCACCACCCGCCCTGCCTTTCCTGCTATTATCAATATGATTGGCATCCACTCCACATCATAATCAATTTGACAAGACTTGGAGCAGGATAAAGCACACGGCAGGCACATCACGGTGTGGATGGAGACAGGGAGATCAAGGTCTGAAGGCTAGCCTTTCACCCTACTCATGCTGTGATGATTGTCAATTTATTTAACCTACTTAAACTGAGTTGGGACTCAGTTTCCCCATGCATAAAGTGGGAAAGTATCTGCTTTCCTTCCCAGAAAAGTGAAGATACAAGGGTGGGGCAACTGAGGAAAAAGACATGTTGGGTGAAGATAGGAAGTGACCTTGTCTGAAGCAAAAACTAGTTCAAGCTCTGATGACCCATGAATGATGTGGTACAGTGCAGTGATTCAATCACCCTGCGTTCAAGTCCTCATGCTACCACGGTTGCCGTTCCTGTTTAACAGGGATAGTAAGAGTACCTCCCTCACTTAAAGAAGTTGCCTCATGGATCCCAGCCAGGAAACCTATTAAAATAATACCCAACCTTTTTGAGATAATTTGCTAGGGGAGGCAGTACCTAGAGTTCCAACAAAGTCTCAACACTTGAGTAGGTTTGCTTCTCAAGAATTCATTTATTTATACATTCGACAAAACTGTGCTAAGCATTTATTATGGACTAGCCATAGTTCTGGACTGAACATACCTGGCCTCAAGTAAGAGAAAGTAGTCAAAAATCAATAGATAATGAGCAAATGATATTAGGCATCAGAGGTGATGAGTACTACAAAAAGACAGCAGCACAGAAGAAAAGGGGAGACAGATTGTAACAGTAAGGAGGGGTTACTACAGACCCCAAGGAGAAAAATGGCAACTGAGCAAAGGTTTGAAAGAGACTAGCTGGGTGTGGTGGTTTGGAGCTATGCGTACCCCAGAAAAACATGTTCTTAAATCTGACCCATTCCTGTGGGTGTGAACCCACCATAATTAAGAGCTTCTGATGGGGTACTTCAGTTAAGGTGTGGCTAGCCCCATCAGGATGGGTCTTAATCCTATTATTGAAGTCCTTTATAAGCAGAATGAAATTCAAACTTAGAGGACAACAGAGGGAGCAATCAGAAGCTGAAATTAATGGATCTTAGAAGATGAATAACAGACCAGGAGAGTCCGCCATGTGCCTTGCCATGTGACAAGCTCAGGACCAAGGATTGCCTGCAGTCAGCCCCAGAACACCAATCTTCAGGGAGAAAGCAATGCCTTGATGATGCCTTAATTTGGACTTGCTTTTAGCCTCAAAACCATAAGCAAATAAATTCTCATTGTTTAAGCCAACCCACTGCATGGTATTTGCTTGAACAACCCAGGAAACTAACATAGTTAGTATTCCAGAGAGAGGTAACCAGCAGGGCAAATGTTCTCAAGGGGGTGCAAGCCTATAGCATCCCAGAGGAATATCAGAGAGGCCGCCGTGGATAGATGGGAATGAGAGAGGGGACAAATGAGGTCAGAGCGACACAGGGTCCAGGCTGTGGAGGGCCTTGTGAACAAACAGAAGGGTTTTAGCTTTTGCTCTCAGAGAGCTGGAAGATCATGGCAGGATTTTGAGCACCTGATCTCTCTGATGTTTTAAAAGGATCCCCCCCTCACCCCCAATAGTTTGTGGAAAGAAGGCTATAATCAAGTAAGAGGCAGGGGGATTTGTTAAGAAGCTTTTGCAAGAGTCCTTAAGAATGAGATGGCATGGAACCTTGAGTAGGGCATGAGATTTTGTTGGTTTGTCCAGAGTGATGCTCTGATGAATCCCAGAGTGATTTGAGTAGTGAATAAAAAAGTATTTGCAAAGTCTCCTTGGGAGAATGGTGAGAAAGGGGGAAAACTCAACTTCCCCAAGTTGAATTCTTGATATTCTCACAAGCAGTGTGGACAACCAAAGCTATAAGCTGAGCCCCCAGTCTTGGGGTTTTGTTCATATGAAACTTAACCCCACAAAGGATAGGTCAAGCCTACTTAAAATTAGGCCTAAGAGTCATCCCCAAGAGAACCTCTTTTGTTGCTCAGATGTGGCCTCTCTCTCCAGCCAACACAACAAGCAAATTCACCACCGTCCCCCTGTCTACACGGGACATGACTCCCAGGGGTGTGGACCTTCCTGGCAATGTGGGACAGAAATCCTAGAATGAGCTGAGACTCAGCATCAAGGGATTGAGAAAACCTTCTCGACCAAAAGGGGGAAGAGTGAAATGAGACAAAATAAAGTGTCAATGGCTGAGAGATTCCAAACAGAGTTGAGAGGTTATCCTGGAGGTTATTCTTACGCTTTAAGTAGGTATCACCTTGTTATTCAAGATGTAATGGAGAAGCTGGAGGGAACTGCCTGAAAATATAGAGCCGTATTCCAGTAGCCATGTTTCTTGACGATGATTGTATAATGATATCGTTTTCACAATGTGACTGTGTGATTGTGAAAACCTTGTGTCTGATGCTCCTTTTATCTACCTTGCCAACAGACGAGTAGAACATAATGAATAAAAATAAATAATGGGGGAACAAATGTTAAAATAAATTTAGTTTGAAATGCTAGTGATCAATGAAAGGGGTATGGTATATATGAATTTTTTTCTGTTTTCTTTTTATTTCTTTTTCTGAATAGATGCAAATGTTCCAAGAAATGATCATGATGATGAATATGCAACTATGGGATGATATTGTGAATTACTGATTATATATGCAGAATAGAATGATCAAAAGTTAAGAATGTTTGCATTTGGTGTTTTTTGGTATTTTAAAAATAAATTTAAAAATTAAAAAAAAAGAATGAGATGGCAGTGTTTTAAGCAGGGAACAGCAGAGGTGGCAAGTGGTTGGATTCTGAACAACTTTTGAAAGTACAGACAATCGGATCTCCTTACAGATTGTGGGATATTTGATCAGGTGTCATAAGCAGTGCCGTTTTGAGTAGAATATGGTCCAGGAAATCAACCACTGAGCTGTGCAAACTACTTTAGTTGCAATCAGTAGACCTCCTGAGAATGTTTCTATAGAGAACCCAGGCTGCAAGTTTAGGAGTTCAGAGCAAAGCAAACTATTGTCAAGGTACAAGAGGGCCCCATTTATCCAGGAGGCCATGAAGGAATTCCTTTAGACATTGCCGGAAATCGGCTAAAACTTTAAACAAGGTTCAGACATCAACAGACATTCAAATTGTGATCAGAGGAGTTTGGAAAATTGGGCATATTCAAGGTAGGTCCTGGACTAAAGTTGGTGCATGGCACGGTACCCTCAGACGAAGTGGGGGGATGCAAGACAAGAACGCTTCCTTGCCATTGGGATGCAGTGACTGCAGCCCGTCTTGGAGATGAGGGGAGGTTGCTTTACCAAGGCATGAAAACTTCTGGTTAGAGGCATGACTTTGAAATAGAAGAGTCCACAACCACCATCTCCCAGCGTTCTGAGGGATTCAGGGGACATCGTCTTCCCGCTCCTGCCAGGCCCTTGCCCACCCTCTCCTTACGTCTGTAAGCCCAGAAATATCATAATAGTTTTGGAGCCAATGGAAGATCCAAAGGACTAAACCAGCGCTTGGCTTTGTGGCCACATGGTGTCTTTCACAACTGCTCAACTCTGCCATTGTAAGGCAGCAGCAGCCATAAACAATAAACTGAGCATGGCTATGTTCCAATACAACTTTATTTATAAACACTGAGAGCCGAATTTCATATAACTTTCAAGTGTCAAGAAATTTTTCTTATTATTTCCAACCGTTTAAAAACGTAAAAACCATTCTTGGCTTGCTGGCCAAACAAAATCGGGCGGCGGGCTGGATTTGACCTGCCAGTCAGTGTGCCAGCCCCTAGACTAACCCATGAGGCCTCGAAGGCCACTGGGGAAGCTGACTGTGGTGAAAAGGAGACCCCTGCCCTCTGCTGCCCCAGATGACAGCCAGGCTCCTCACGGAGCCTCGAGGTCAAGCTGGACACAACTGTCCCTCTGCTGCGGCTCAACCATAACCAGGGACACCCTTCAGAAACAGGCGTCCTTCTCTGTGACGCTTTCCTGCCATCTGCTGGAAAACCTTTATAATTATAAGCAGATCGACAATGACCACTGCAAATTTGAGCTCAAGTTCTGCGATGCGTCCATTGCTGCACTCAGGCAGTGGTCCTGGGTTGGGGAATAGAGAGGAGGAAGAAACGGACCCACAGAAGGAGTCCCAGGAGACTTCATAAAAATGTCAGAAATGGGTCTCCATTCGACAGTTTTCTAGAATTCTGGAGAGGAGAGGAGGTAGAAGGGAAAAGGGGAGAAGGAAGGGGAGGGAGAAGTCGGATCTCAGGCCTCGTCCAGGCTCAGCTAGACTGGACGGGCCTTCGCCCTCGACAAGAGGTGGTCTGCAAACTGGAACTTTTCTCAGGGGGGTGGGAGTCGCCCAGATGCTGGACAGCCCAGGAAGCGGAAGAATCCTGACTCTTGTGGAGTGCATGCCCACCTTGTCCAGACAGCATCAGGCTCCAAGCCAGGAGCCAGGAGGACCAAATCTCATGCTGACCTTTCCCCTCCACCACCCCCTGATTCATGACCCCTGGCCAGCACCTGCCTCATTTCTCTGCCCCTTCAGTGGAAGTAACACCACTCGACCTTGCTTATTCATAGAGGTTTGGAGAAAGTGGAATGGAAGCCCTTTATAAAGTAATATAATAAGAATGAGCAACGGTGTGGCTGAAAGTCTTCAGGGAAAAGGAAGTTGAGAGGAGCGTGTTCAATTACTGATGAAATATGCAACGGACAACCCATGAAAAACAGAGGAGAGCTGATGGAACCACCCCAGGGTTTAGGGACCTGACAATGAACCACCAGGTGTCAAAAGGATAAAGGAAAAGAGTCAGAGACTGAGACCAAGGGGTATTTGCAAAGTCTACAAGATCTGCTGTCTCCAGTTTTAAAACAAAACATTTGCTATTCACTGCAGAGAAACAGGGAAGGAAGAAACAAGGGGCAATCTGTTTCACCTGCCCCCCCCCTTCTCCAGACGTGTCCAGCACCCCTCGGCAGGGAGAGAAGGCAGGTCAAGGGTCCCCACAGCAAAGCAGGTGTTCCAGGAGCGGGCTGGGGTGCATCTCCCCTGGCACCCTCATGCAAGGTACAGAGAGCGGCAGCCGGCCTGGGGCTGGGGACTGTGGGTGCAAACACCGGGCCGGATCTGGTAACGCAGAACTGTCCCCAGGAAGCCGCAGACCCCGTGTTATGACAGCTGCAGAGGCGGGGGGGGGGACACCAAAGACGCCCCATGAGCACAATGGGTCCTTTGTCGGGATAAAGCAGGTCCGCGTGGGAAGAAGCGAGTGGAGACAGGTGGCCACTTGGCCCTCCCCGGCACCCCAGGCCAGGACCACTGCACGGAAAGGGCTGGACAATGTGGCCACTCTGAGCTGACACGGGCCCAGGATCAGCTCCAGACTCTCATTTTCATCTCTTACACACATGTCATGATTACATTTCGGTGTTGAAGCGTCTCTCTGGGAATGTGGGGTCTCTCTGGACTTGGAAAGTTGGGGGAGACTGCCTGCTGGGGTCACAGAAGGACAAAATCCACACCTCCCGTGGCAGACAAGGCACCTGATTCCACTGCGGCCAAATGAGGAAGGCAGGAGCCCCCACTGGTCACTGAGCTCCTCTTTCTGGAACACTCCAGGGCTCAACGGCAGGACCCTCGGCCTTCCTCTGGGGCTCTCAGCCCCCATCAGGCTCTCTCCTCCAGCAGCCCCAGGAGCCAGGGCCCCTTTGGCTGCCATTCACTTTGAATGTCCTCGGGGAAGGGCTGCCCACCAAACCGCGGCCACGAACCCCAAACGCCAGCACCCCACCCCACTGCGGAGCCCAGGCTGAAGCTCTGCATGGCAGTTTTCTGTGGGACAACGGAGAATGACTGGACATCACTGGCTCTGACCCAGCCCTGCTCTTCTCCCACCCGCCAGCACGCGGAGCCAGGCGCAGCGTCCACAAGCCACTGGTGTGTGTTATTCCTCCGCCGTGAGATGGGTGAGTATTAGACCAGCTCATAGAACCTAAGGCCGTTCCCTGCCCTCGGGTCCACCACGTCCCGGGAGGGCTGACGACAAGGCCCCTTCCCTTCCAGAGAACCCTCACCCCCATTCCAGCGGGCTCAGACGGGGTGGGACCCGACACTCACCCACGAGCCACAGTAGGTATGTGAGGTGCCGGCGGGGAGGACGGCCCGGCCTTGCTCCCCTCCTAGCTCAAGGACCTCCTTCTCCCCAGACAGGGGCTGCTGTGGGGAAACAGAGTCACTGTGGAACCAGAAACGAAGAAGATACATTCCCAGCCTCCGGCTCCAAAAGCACCATCCTAAGGAGAGAGAAAAGATCTGCAGGCGAGGAAGCAGAAAGAGATGGGACTTCCGAGGTCGCTTCTTACCTTCAGCACCACGTCAGCCACCATGCCCAGGCGCATGGCACACAGACTGTGTGTGTTGCATGTGTGTCTGTGTGTCTGTGCATGTCTGTGCAGTTGTACGTGTGAGTATAAGTGTGTGTGTGTGTCTCTATGTGTCTCTGCATATGTTTCTGTGTTTGTCTGTGTGACTGTGTGTCTGTGTCTGTGTGTGTCTCTTGCCCAGCCCACAGCTGGGACCCAGGGGTGGGCACCCCGGCGACTCTGCCTTGCAGTCTGAGGTCTGATCTAGGACTGGGACTAATGAAGGGCCTGGAAGATGCAGCAGCAAGCACCAGAGAGGAGCCCCGTGTCCCAGCTTCAGGGGAGAAGAGGCCCCTCGAGTGGGTTTGGGAGTGTCTGGGCCCAGGAGGACATCAAAGGTGAGGAAGGAACCCCCTACCCGTGTCCTGCGGGAACTCAGAAGTTAGGAAGGTGGGGAGATGGGGAGAAAGATAACCCAGGCGGTCTGCTCAGAAGCTGGAAGCTGCAGTGCCGGGGGACAGCATCTTGCAAGCCAACTTGGGGCATCCCCTGAGGCCAGGGCCCTGAGCTCCTCTCTTCCCTGGAAGCCGCCCTTCTGCTGGTGGCCTGCGGACATGCCCCCGCCATGGAACACAGGAGCCCAAGAGACCACAGCCTTAGAAGGGGTGGCCCCAGGGGAGCCATCATCCAAGCCCTGTGCTCCCGTAGTTAGAATAAACCCAGGGGAGCGGGCGAGGGGAGGAGCGGGCGAGGGGAGGAGCGGGCGAGGGGAGGAGCGGGCGAGGGGAGGAGCGGGCGAGGGGAGGAGCGGGCGAGGGGAGGAGCGGGCGAGGGGAGGAGCGGGCGAGGGGAGGAGCGGGCGAGGGGCAATGGGAGAGTTTCACACCTAAACTGCCTGAGCAATCACTAATTCAGCAGTGATTAATTTAACTTTATGGCGCATAAAAGAGAAAGAAACTAGGCTAAAATTGGGGGGGGGATGAGAGGCACATTTCTTTCCTCCCCAAGTCTGTGTAACCGGGAAATTCAGACCCACCGTGAAGGCACTTCCCACCGTCTGTGGAAGTCTATGTACAAGGCAGGCGCCTCGAGGGGCGCCCCCCCCCCCAGACCTGACCCCCACGAGCTCCAGGGCCCGCACCAGACCTCAGGTGTTGAAAATGACGGGGGAATGGAAAGTCCTCTGGCGTCCACTGGATTCCAGCATGGGCCGCAGCTCTCTAGGTGCAGCGAAATTCCAGGAACCTTCAGACCAGGAAGAAAAGCTCAGCCTCCCCGAGCTGTCAGGCAGTCAGGGTAGGAGTGCTCCGGCCGAAGACGTGGCGTGGGCTGTGCTGCCCCCACCGGAAGCTTCGGGCACCACCGGCCCCCACGGCGCCCGCCCGCCCGGCAGCCCCGAGCTCTGGGGAACTATCTAAGAACATCCTCCTGGATTCTTGGAACCCGCCACGTGCCGGACGCCGACTGGAGCCCCGCAAGCTGCCCTCGCCATGGGCCACACCTGAGCCGGGAGGCGAGTGGAGTGGGTGACATGTGTCCTCCGTGGGCCCTTGGGGTCTGCCGCCCCTGGCTCCTCATCGCTGCAGGGGCCTTCCACGGCAGGGGAAGGGGGCCGATGGGAGTGCTGGGACCAGCGTGGCGAGGGCGACCTAAATTTGTAATTGGGCAGAAATACCATAGAGGAAACTCCCAAGGTGGGGGGCAGCAGCAGAGGCCACAGAACAGAAGGCAGGGGAGGGGGAGTATTTTCATAATCAACATCAAAAAAGCAGATTTAAAACCCCCACACCCTAAATGTGCAACAGTATGGCAATGGTTAAGTGAAATATAATACCTGTGTAGAGTAAATAGTTCTTACCCATCTAAAGTAAGGTGCTAGAGTATGGTATAATTTTGGAAATTATGTTATAATAATATACATTGAAATGAGGAGACCAATTTTTAATTTAATAATATCATCACAGTCCTATCTTTAAAGTGCATCTCTAAAAAGTAAAGATGGGCAGGTGATTTTTTTGCTATTGGTAGAATTAGTGACAATTTTTGCCGCTTTGTATTTTTCTGTATTTTTTCTATTCTCTTTATAACAATTCTTTATAACTATAGTCAATTCCCAGCCCATGTACTTCCCAAAAAAAAAAAAAACAAATGAACAAACAAACAAACAAACAATTCAACAATAGTGCTGCAATAATGGGATACTCACATGGAAAAATAACGAAATGTGACCCCACCATGCAGTATACAAAAAAAGAGAGAGAGGAAACAAAAAGGAATGGAGGGAGGGAGGGAGGAAAGACGTTTAAATGGATGGATGGACAGATGGATAGGTAAATGGATGGACAGATGGATGGAAGGAAGGAAGGAGGAAAGGAAGGAAAGAAGAAAGGAAGGAAGGAACTCACTATGGCTCCTAAATTACTTGAAGGGATGGGAGGTCAAAGAAAATCATTAACCTACAACAGGGAAAGTATATTGCTAATGAATCTGATCCAGCAAGAGAAACGGATGCATCCATGCACACACGCGCACACACGTACACACACACACAGGTAGGGAAGATACAGTTTAAAACCTGGATTTAAGATCACAGTAAGTACAAAAGTAGGAAAGCATGTGGAAGTTTACTGATGTAAGGCAAAACTTATCAGTCTTAGAATTCCAAAAGGGCAGATAAAGCTTGGTGTGTATAATCATATTGACACTTTTAGGTATATTTTAAATGAGGCTTATACTGTTTTAGGATAACAACCATAGAATCAAAATCAGGCTGTTTTCTTGCTTAACCTTAGTAGGAGTTAGAAGCAAACAGGAATATGGGTCACCCAGGCAAGACCCACAAATTAGACAGGAAACACAGAGAGCCAAGCTCATGTGGGTGTCAACACTCTGGGGTCCTCCGATGGCAAAGAG
>PVIY010055372.1:0-13774 GCA_004026745.1 Myrmecophaga tridactyla | reverse complement strand
AGTATGTGATGCAATAACAGCTACACAGTGCCACATTCAAGGTATGCTTTACACAACTGAATCTGAAATTAATCAAGCCTTCAGGTCTAACTTCAGTTTACAGGACATACTGGGAAGAGAGGAACATAACTCATAAAGCAGTAAAAAAGTAAATCATAATAATGCTGAATTGAATTAAGAATTTCTGTTTGGGGTGATAGAAAACTTCTGTTTTGTGCAGTGTAAAGGTAGCACCACACTGTGACCGCAATTAAGACCACTAGATTATATCTTTGGATGTGTTTAAAAGGGGAAATTTATGTTGTATATATGTTTCCAAAATAAAGACTAACAAAAATAAATTAGGAAACTTTGCTAAGTAAACTTAAAAAAAAACTTTCTCTTTGAAAAAATCAGTAAAGTGGACAGGTCTATCATTAAGAAGGAGAGAACATGGAAAAATCCAAGATTTTAGGAATTATAAGGACTCAAAGGATTTGGGGAAATTATGAAGAGATTCACAGATTCAAAGATTAAAAAAAAACCTATTACGTGGTATTTCTCATAGTACCCTGGCAAACTAAGACAGGTTTTGGAACCAGGAAGCAGGGTACTTGCTATTATAAATCCTAAAAATGTGGAAGAAGCTTTGGAATTGGATAATGGGTAGAAGCTGGAAGAATTTTGATGTGCCTGATTGAAAAATTCTAGTTTGCTTTGAAGAAATTTGTCTTTTCAAAGCAGTATCTTTTGAATATCTTTATCTCTACTGCTTTGTCAGCAGAGATAAAGATACTCATGGCACATGTGGTGAGTGTTCAGAAATAAGTGAGAGTTGTAGAGAAAGTTTCTGTCATCTTAGAGAATACACAAATCATCATGGACAGAAGCTCTCATGGGTTGGAAAGAAATGATGAAGGTGTTATTCGAAACTGGAGGAAAAGCAACCCTTGCTATAAGGAGGCAAAGAACGTGGCAAAAGTGCGTTCTGAGGTTGAATGGGAGGCAGACCTCGTACGTGAGAAACTTGGATAATTCCCCGAGATTTCCAGATGACTAGAAGGTGCCGCCTGGTTTCTCCTCAAAGTGTATGGCCAAATGAGAGAGGAAAGAGGTTACAAAGGAACCGGTGGTTGATGATTTGGAAACACTCAGCCTATCCCAGTTGGTGTGCTAGAAAACAAGAGGCAGTCATGGTTCTATCAGAGCCCTCAAAAAGCTTCCAAAGAGTCCCGTGATGATGGGGTTTCATGTGAGGGTGGGGCTGGGCCATCCTTTGCTAGAGCACATGCCTCAGAGATGCTGTCAGCCGTCCCAGAGGGAGTCATCATTAGAAACATACTTCTTCTGGAAGGATCCATGGAAGATCCTTTTGTCTGTTGGCCTGGATACCCTTGAACTGCACCCAAGATCTGCAAGGTTTTGAGGACTTTGTATAAGGAGAAGCACTACCCTCTAGATTGGAGGAGACAGAGACAGGACACAATGAAGGTGACACCATGAAAATAGAGTTTTGTACCAAAGAGATCTCCATGGACCAAGAGAAAGGGACTTCCATCCTTTCTGTGGCTAGAAATGGCTTGTGCCCTGGGGGAGTGTAGGCTTTCTGCTTTATGTCTGCTGTTCAGGAAGAGTGCAGCCAGAAACCCAGTGCTCAGAGAGGGTGGAGCCTAAACACCACCATTGGGGAAAGCATGGCTGCAGTCCAGTGCTTAGAAAGGGAGAGGTGGCTGCTTCAGTAGACCCAGGGGCAAAGTACTGCTCCAAAAACCACCTCAGGCCTTGGAATCGAACCGGGTTTTCACTGCTGGGTTTTGGACTTGCCTGGGAGCCGTGGCTTATTTTTCCTTCCAATTTCTCCCTTCTGGAATGGGAATATCTATCACATGCGTGTCCCATCATTGCATTTTGGAAACAGATAACCTGTTTTCTAGGTTTCACAGGCCAGCTAATGGAGAGGAGTTTTGCTCCTGGACAGACTACTTCCACATCTGATTTTTGTTTGTTTGAGAATTGAAGAAGTTGTAGGTTTACAGAAAAGAATGTAAAAAAAATACAATGCTCCCATACAATACCCCCCCATTAGCACTTTGCATTCGTGTGGCACCTGTGTTACAATTAATGAAAGAATATTATAATTACACCACTAACCATAATTCATAGTTTATATTAGGTGTATTTTCCCATATACCACTCTAACACCTTGGATTAGTGTGGCTCGTCTGTTTTAATTCATGAAAGAACATTTTTATAATTACACTATTAACTGTAGTCCATTGTTTACAATAGGATTCACTACATTAAACACTTTTAATATTGATTCTAGTAACATATACACAGCCTAAAATTTCCCTCTTTTAACCACATTCACCTGTATAATTCAGTGCTGCTAATTATACTCATGATGTTGTGCTACCATCATCACCAACCATTTCCAACTTTACAATCAATCTAAAGAGGCATTCTGTACAGATTAAGCATTAACTCCTCAGTCCCTACCCATGACCGAGCCCCTGGTAAGCCTGTCTTCTAAATTCTAACCTTGTAAGTCCACTTATTCTAATTAGTTCCTATCAGTGATATCATGCAGTAATTGTCCTTTTGTGTCTGGCTTATTTCACGCAACATAATGACTACAGGGTTCACCCATGTTGATGCAAGTATCAGGACTTCATTCTTTTTTATGGCTGAGTAATGTTCCATTGTATGTATAGACCACATTTTGTTAATCCATTCACCAGATGAGTGACACTTGGGTTGCTTCCACTTTTTGATAATTAGCGTGCAAATATCTGTTCAAGTCCCTGCTTTCTTCTTCTTCTTTTTTTAACCATAACAACATACAAACATGAAATTCTTACCATATGATCATTCCATTCTTGGTATATAATCAAAAACTCACAATATCATCACCATGATCACTTCTTAGAACATTTACATCAATTCAGAAAAAGAAATAAAAAGAAAAAAGAAAAAAACTCATATATTCTGTCTTAGTTTGCTAGCTGCCAGAATGCAATATACCAGAAATGGAATGGCTTTTAAAAATGGGAATTTAATAAGTTGCTAGTTTACAGTTCCAAGGCCAAGAAAAATGTCCTAATTAAAGCAAATCTATAGAAATGTCCAATCAAAGGCGTCCATCCAGGGAAAGATACCTTGGTTCAAGAAGGTCGATGAAGTTCAGTTTCTCTTTTAAGTGGAAGGGCACATGGCGAACAGAGTCGGAGTTCCTCTCTCATCTGGAAAGGCACATGGTGAACACAATGTCATCTGCTAGCTTTCTCTCCTGGCTTCCTGTTTCATGAAGCTCCCCGGGAGGCATTTTCCTTCTTCATCTCCAAAGGTTGCTGGCTGGTGGACTCTGCTTCTCGTGGCTATATTGTTCTGCTTTGCTCTCACTCCGAATCTCCATTCTCCAAAATGTTTCCCCTTTTATAGGACTCCAGAAACTTATCAAGACCAACTCAAATGGGTGGAGACATGTCATCACCTAATCCAGTTTAACAACAACTCTTGATTAAAACACATCTCCAGGGAAATTATCTAATTACAGATTCAAACATACAGTATTGAATAGGGATTATTCTGCCTTTATGAAATGTGATTTTGATTAAAACATGGCTTTTCTACGGGAAAAAATAATTTCAAACCAGCACACATACCATACTCCCTACCCCTCCCTCTCACTGACCACTAGTATTTCCCTCTACCCAATATATTTTAGCCTTTGTTTCCCTATTTTTTCTATACCCCTTACCACTCCTTCTCATTGATCACTAGAATTTCAATTTACTAAATTTATTTTAACATTGTTCTTCCCATTATTTGTTTATTTTTAATCCACATGTTTTGCTCATCTTTCCATACCGTAGGAAAAAGGAGCATCAGACACAGGGTTTCACAATCACACAGTCACATTGTGATAACTATATCATTATACAACTGTCTTAAAAAAACATGGCTCCTGGAACACAGCTCTACATTTTCAGGCACTTCCCTCCAGTCTCTTCATTGCATCTTAACTAAAAAGGTGATATCTATATAATGCATAAGAATAACCTCCAGGATAACTTCTCAACTCTGTTTGGAATCTCTCAGACATTGACGCTTTATTTTGTCTCATTTCTCTCTTCCCCCTTTTGGTCGAGAAGATTTTCTCAATCCCTTGATGCTGAGTCTCAGCTCATTCTAGGATTTCTGTCCCACACTGCCAGGGAGGTTTACACCCCTGGGAATCATGTAGAGAGGGGGAGGGCAGTGAGTTTGCTTGTCATGTTGGTTGAGAGAGAGAGGCCACATCTGAGCAATAAAAGAGGTTTCAAGATCCTGCTTTCAATTCCTTACACACAATTGATTTTGATGGCACTTTGGACTTAGAGTTGCTCTGGAAATGACTTATGGATTTGGTGATATTGGGATGGGTGAATGTATTTTGCATGTGGAAGGAACATATGTGTGGTTAGTCCGGAAAGCAAAGTTTGGGGGGTTGAATTATGGACCCCACAAAAGTCATGTTCACTCTTTTTCGTGGTGCCTTGGAGGCGGTCGGCTGCCAGAAGCTCATTGGAGTGGACGATGAACACAAACTACACACCTTTTATGAGAAGCAAATGGCCACAGAAGCTGCTGCTGACACTCTGGGCGAAGAGTGGGAGGGTTATATTGTCCAAATCAGTGGTGGAAATGACAGACAAGGTTTCCCCGTGAACAGGGTGTCTTGACCCACGGCCGCGCCTGCCTTTTACTGAGTAAGGGGCACTCCTGCTATGGGCCAAGAACTGGAGAAAGGAGGCGCAAATCTGTTCAGGGTGGCATTGTGGATGCCAATCGAAGTGTTCTCAACCTGTTTATCATAAAAACCGGAGAGAAGGAAATTCTGGGACTGACTGATCCTACTGTACCTCATGACGTGAAACCAAAAAGAGCCAGCAGAATCCGCAAACTTTTCAGTCTCTCTAAAGAAGGTGATGTCCGCCTGTTTGTTGTGAGAAAGCCCCCGAACAAAGAAGGTAAAGCACCCAAGAATTCAGCGTCTTGCTACTCCACATGTCCTGTAACATAAACATTGGTGTATTGCCCTGAAGAGACAGGAAACTAAGTAAAATAAGGAAGAGGTTGCAAAATATGCAAAATTTTTGGCCAGGAGGATGAAGGTGGGCAAAGAAAAATGCCAGAAACAGATTGCCAAGAGATGGAAGTTGTCCTCTCTGAGAGCTTCTACCTTTAAGTCTGAGTCCAGTCAAAAATAAGATTTTCTGAGATTTACAAATACGTAGGATCAGAGATTTTAAAAAAGTCATTGTGCTGGTTTGAAATGATGTATTTACCCTAGAAAAGCCATGTTTTAATCCTAATCCCATTTTGTAAAGGCAGCCATTTCCTCTAATCCTTATTCAGTATTGTATGTTTGAAACTGTAATTAGATCATCTCCCTGGAGATGTGACTCAATCGAGAGTGGTTGTTAAACTGGATTAGGTGGAGCTGTGTCTCCACCCATTGTAGGTGGGTCTTGTTGATTACTTTACTGGAATCCTATAAAAGAGGAAACATTTAAAAAAGCTTAAGAATCTGAGAGAGCAGAGAACACCACAGCACCACAAAGCAGAGTCCACAAACCAGCAAATTTTGGGGATGAAGAAGGAAAATACTCCCAGGGAGCTTCATGAAACAGAAAGCCAGGAGAGAAAGTGAGCAGATAATGCCATGTTTGCCACGTGCCCTTCCACCTGAGAGAGGAACCCTGACCGTGTTCACCATGTGCCTTCTCACTTGAGAGAGAAACCCTGAACTTCATCGGCCTTCTTGAACCAAGGTATCTTTCCCTGGATGCCTTAAACTGGACATTTCCATAGACTTGTTTTAATTGGGACATTTTCTCAGCCTTAGAACTGTAAACTAGCAACTTATTAAATTCCCCCTTTTTAAAAGCTATTCTGTTTCTGGTATATTGCCAGCAGCTGGCAATTAGGACAGTCATGTTCACGTCTTAATCTGCATTCCTGCAGGTGTGAACCCATTTGTAAGCAGGACAGCTGGAGATATTATTAGTTAAGATGTGGCTAAACCGAATCAGAGTGGGTCTTAATTCCTATGACTGGAGGCCCCATGTTTGGGTTTGCTAAAGCTGACGAAATGCAGTATAGCAGAAATGGACTGGCTTTTAACAAGGCGGCATGTTCTAGCTTGCACATTTACCGTTCTAAGACAGTGAAAATGTCCCAATTAAAGCATCCACAGGACAATACCTTCTCTCTGAAGACAGGCTGCCAGTGTCTCAGGCTCCTCTATCGGTCAGCAAAGCATATGGCAGCATCTGCTGGTCCTTTTCTCCTGCATTTCAGCTGCTGCCTTCTCCATCCGTGGCTCTTTCTCTAAACTTCTCTGGGGCTTTTTCTATGAGCTTCTGTTAATTTCATCCATGTTTTCTGCGTATCGTTTATCCTCTTATAAAGGACTCCAGTAAAAGGATTAAGAACCACCCTAGGGCAAGCCTCAACTGACATAACCTAACCAAGAAGTTCCACCCACCATAGGTCTGCACCCAGAAGGATGGGTTGAAAGAAAATGATCCTTTGTGGGGTCCATACAGCCTCTAAATTTCTACACCCCATTAAGAGAGAAGATGCAGGTGGTCAGTGAGAAGGAGAATCCAAACGTCACAGAAAGCTAGAGAGTAAAGAGATTGCCATGTAGTGGAGGATTTCCATCACCAGAAAACCACTCATCCCACAAGAAAATCTGAATTTCCATCAAAAGGTAAGGGCCTTGTGGGGTCAGCTTGATTTTGGACTTCCAGCCTTCAAAACCATGAGACAATAACTTCTTGTTGTATAAACCAACTCATCCTAAAGGATATTTGTCATAGCACCACAGCAAACTAAGACATACACTTTAAATTGGTGAATTTTATGGTATGTGAATTGTATCTCAGTGTATTGGTTTGTTAAAGCTGCCGGAGTGCAATATACCAGAAATGGAATGGCTTTTTAAAAAGGGAATGAAAAGTGTGGTTAATAAAGTATCAGTGGTAAAGAGAGTTCAAATAGAGTTGAGAGGCTACTCTGGAGGTTGCTCTTACACAAGCTTCAGGTAGATATTGCTACCTATCATAACCTACCAACCCCCAACCAGGACCATTCCAGCCAATCCTAAAGAACACTTAGGGCAATATATAAGATTCCATAAGGTTTCCAGGCACTAGAGTAGCTTTCCAGAAACCTACAACCTCCAGATGGGTCCCTGGTCCAGATAAGTCCTGAAACTTATCCCAGCTTCTCCAGAACATCAGGTAGTTCCATCTCCCTACCCCATATTAGTAACAGACCCTTCCAATATGAAAAAGTTAGAATGGCCATAGCTCAAACACCCCTAAAGAGAGGGATGGAAAGATCAAAGGTGATGGTGGAATTATAAATAGATGATAGGACTTAAATGAATATGAATGTTGAATAATTAAATTGATATCTCTTTTAGTCTCCAGTAGTTTAGAGCAGCTAGAAGTAAAAACCTAAAATTGTGAAATTGTAACTAATGTCAAACACTGAAATATGTTCTACAACTAATTGTGGTGCTGTGCTTTGAAATTTATAGCTTTTTGATATATATGTTATTTTTCACAAAAAAAGAAAGAAAAAAGTCAATTGTGGTGATAAAAAAATATTTAAGCCCTTTAGCCTCCTATATCATGGAGCAGCTATATTATTCAAAGTCTGAGATGATGTATGGTAGCCCAGGACAAACCCTGGGATCTGTCCTATAACGACTTGTTGAAAGGTGCTTTGAAAACTATTGCTTTTTTATTTCTTTGCTTTGTATATATGTGATACTATACAATTAAAAAAAGTTAAAAATTAAAAAAAGGGAATGTATCACAAGTTTACAGTTCTAAGGCCATGAAAATGTCCAAATTAAGGCACCAAAAAATGTTACCTTCACTCAAGAAAGGCTGATGCCATCTCTGGAACCCCTCTGTCAGCTAGGATGGCATGTGTCTGTCATCTACTGGTCCCTTGCTCCTGGGCTCCATTACCTTCAGCCTCTGTCTCCTGTGGGGTTCCTCATTTAGCTTCTCCAGAGCTGGATTTCATCTCTTGGCTTCCCTTGGCTCTCTTCAGGTTCTGACTTACTTAACATCTCATGAGAAGGCATATAGTGACATCTGCTGGGCCCTCCATCTCTAACCGTGAGTCTCATGTTGGCTCTATTGGCTCTGTCAGCTCTGAATTTTTTTCCAAAATGATTCCTTCTTAAAGGACTCCAGTAGGCAGATTGAGAATACACCTTGATTGAGCAGAGATACACCTCCATGGAAACCACCTCATCAAAATTTCCCACCCACGATTGCGTGCATCACATCTCGGAAACAACTTAATCAAAAAGATCCCACTCCACACCATCGAATCAAGATTAGCACACATGGGTTTTCTGGAGTACACAGCAGTTTGAAACCGGCACACTCAGTAAAGCTGTTACAAAAAAAAAAAACAACACAAGAAAAAAAGTAGATGTATTGGAAATAGAGAAGTTCATTGGAAATGCAACCACATCCAGAGAGCTGGTCAAGGTTGTCTCAAGTTTGATGTCCAGGCCTACAATGATGTAGAACATACTTCAGTCTGGGGCTGGGCCCTATATGGGATTGGGTGTGCCAGCCCTCGGATCTCTGCACGAGAAAAAAATAAACCTCAGATAAAGTACACTGGACACTACTTCATAACCACTTTACTCTTTCTTCCTGAGATATTTAGGAGTGGATGGTTTCTGTTTGGAAAACACTGGCCCAGCAGTGGGGAAGCTGTTGATACTTGTAAGACTCAGAATTTCATGGTGTGTTGACCTTATTTTTACTCATTACTGATGGAATCGTGCCACGTGGTGACAACAACTGGTGCACTGTTTACTAAAAAGAGATGATCTTGTGGCTAAAGGAAGCAAGTAAACGCACTGTCTTCTGAATTCATCTCAACAAAACTCTTCTTTGATATCAAACCTGAATCCAAATTTCCCTCTTTGGAGGGAATGGGTTTGGTTAGGAAGGCTTCTTTGGACTTTGGATTTTCCATCCAAATTTTACCTTGCAGATTAGAAATGACAAGCAATGCTGTGAGACTCAAGTTTCTACCTTCCTCGTGTACAAAATTAAAAGGACGGGCAATAACTTACAAGCTTTGGAAGGATCTCCCTGCTCATTCTCTCTTTAACCTGCTCTATCTTCAGCCCTTTGGAAGTAGTGAATCAAACAGGATGGGCAAAGTAAATATTTTTAGCCTATGTTTTTTGTGATCCTGAGTCTTCAGGCAGAGGAAATCTGAAACTGAGCCAAGGGAAATCTTCATCAAAAGTAGAAATAGTCATGATTTTAATATGCACTGAGTTTACATTGCAAAATGAATGTTGCCAACCTGGAAAAAACATCCAAGCAAGAGGTATAGAGCATTGAAGGAGGAGCAGGGTAAGAAAGAGGGGCTCAGGAGCCCTGCAGGGAACAGTCAGCTTGAAATTTGAACACACACAACAGCTTCTGAAGGTGTTTTGTATCTCACCACTCCCCTATCCATTGTACTCTCCTGACCTCAGTCCTTTCAACCCAGCCTTCAGAGTTGTCTAAGTATATCCTTATAGCTGTAAGAACTTCATGTGTCTTTGCTAGTGTCTGACACTAGCAAAGCATCACCAGTTTTAATGCTCACAACAACTCTATGAGATATGCTTGTCATTGCCATTCCATAGATAATGAACCATGACACAGAGAGGTTAAGCAACTTGCCAGAGGCCACACAGCTGGGAAAAGGCAGAACTGGGACTCAAACTCAGGTTCTATGGTCCATGCCCTCTATTTTACAACAATCTAGTGATTCTAAACTGAGGCTTGGAGAGGTTTAAAGATTCATCCAGAGTCACCAGCTAGTCATTGACAGAGCTAGAATTTGAACCCAGATATTTGGAGTTCAGTTCTGATGATTATCACATTCTCTATATGCTCTAACTACAGTGACTCACGTTTCCCTGGTTGGGGTGCCCACACCCATCAGCATAAATATTTTTCAGAATCTGGGGGTTGGCACATGTGCTCCTCTTGTGAAGCTTTTATGGACACTGCCCCTTCCTCTATGGCACAGCCCTTGAGGATTTAAACCCTCAGGGCTTAAAGTTGTTGGACTGTGGGAAACCCTCCCCACCAACACTGCACTCTGTAGAGGGTGCCAGAGTCTTTCCGTCTTAATAAAACTCTTCCCTCAGTTCTTTCTCACACTCCCTAGGAGGTACACAGAGGAGGCAAAAATCCACATTGGCAATTGTGGGGCACAGTCCCTCATTTCCCCCCTTCCTACCTGAAAAGCACATTGCAGGGTCAAGTTTATGGAGCATGCTTCCTTCCTCCCTTTGAATAAGCTTTCTACAAGGAGGATATTAGTTGTCATGCAAATGAGCCCAATCTGCTTGGGAGACAAGCCCAGACATGCCTGGGCTTCTGTCAGATTTAAAAGCCAGCGGGGCTGTTGACTCAAATGGAGACTGGAAGCCCACAGACCAAGCATGCACACCCTCCTCAGCCTTGCACACTAGGACCACACACCTACATGGGCACACACTGGAACCACACGTCTTCCGAGGGTTTGCCCCATGACCCATAGCAGCAGATAGACAAACGGATCATGTAGAATTTTCCCCCAGCTCGGTGCTTAACACTAAAAGAGTCGAGAAATGCCCTCACTCTTTCGTGTTCTGGGAAATGGCTGATTGCAAAGAAGCCCCCTTCCCCAGACTTAGATCTGGCTCGCTGATGTGCCCTCATTTATTTACAGCAAAGCCAGACACAGACGCTCCCACTCTAAGCTGCATAAGCGATTATGATACTGGACAAAAGTGGTGAGTTTTTTGTCTGATGCACGCAAATCACCAAGACACCATGGTTTCAAAGAAAGAGGGTTTATTCCTAGGGACAAAGCTGGAGGTCCAATGGCCTTTCGGCTTAAAATCTGTCTCCCCAAGCTGCAGTAATTCTGATAGCTTTATAGTATCAAAAACTGGGCAGATTTTAGTGCAATGAGCACAATGGCTCTAGACGATGTAATCAAAGGTGATCTAATTATTTAGTTTAATTCTAGTTGGAATATACGTGTACTGAGGCCAAATATAAGATAGTGGTATTTAAAATACTTGCCAAATGTCTAAATAAAGGAGTAAAAATGCTGAAAGAATTCAGAAGAAAATAGGTAGATCAGGAAAGAATGACCTGGAGGAGACCTCATAGAAGAGAAGACACTTGTAAGACTTTCCAATAAGGGGTAGCATTTGAATATACAGTGCTGAACTGGTTTTTTAGAAGCCATAGCTAACATATTCCTGGTATTATTTAGTGCTTGGAAGTAATGTTGCGTAAAAGTTGGGTTTTGGAATTGGGCTGACCCAAAGCCCTTCATTTATAAACATTAGGTGCTGTCTTTAGTGATCATAAGACTCTAAAGTTGAAAACCAGATGATTTCGCAAAGTGACTGTGTGATTGTGAAAACCTTGTTCTGATGCTCCTTTTATCTATGGTATGGACAGATGACTAAAAAATATGGATTAAAAGTAAATCAGGGGGAACACCTGTTAAAAGAAATTGGGTAGAGGGAAATACTAGTGGTCAGTGAGAGAGAAGGGTAAGGTGTATGGTATGTATGAGTTTTTTCTTTTAATGTTCTAGGAAATGATCGTGGTGATGAATATACAACTATGTGATGATATTGTGAACCACTGATTGCACACCAAGTATGGAATGTTTGTATGTTAAAAATGCTCGTGTTTGTATGTTGTTTTGTTTTATCAATAAAAATTAAAAAAAACAGATGAAATGGGTAGCAGTGAGCATCAGTCACAAAGTTTTTACAGTCTTGAGGACACAAGATAAAGCTTATGCAATCAATTAGAGATCAGGCCAGCTGGATTGCAGTTCAGAGACTTCAGGTCTAATATACCAGAAAGTAAAAAAAGGGATATCTATATTCAATAATCACAACCATCCCCTAATTCCTAATTTCTCAATTACAACTCCTCCCTCTTATTTAATAATTCTCCCAATGTTAAGGGATATCTGGGCAACAACTGATGAAGCTACTTCATGCTGAAAAGGAGTATTGACATTCTGGGTAAGAAGAAATAAACTGGTTCTTGTTCTTGGAGAGACCGGTACTTCTGGGTTCAGGGTATAGCTGGCATAGGAACAATCCAGAGGCTTTAAGCATCTAAAAAAAAAACTCAATAAGTAAAACTTTTATAGAGTCCAGAGTATCCTTTAGGGTTTTCAGGAACACTGTTGGTTAGGGCTTGCCATACTGTGGCAGTTTGCAATATCTGGCTGAAACTTGCATAGAGTCACCTTCAGAATGACCTCTCAACTCTATTTAAAATCTCTTAGCCACTGCTTTTCCCGCTTTTGGTCAACCAATCCAACAAAGCCAGGATGAAGGTCAGATGTAGGAGTCCTATCCCACATTGCCAGGGAGACTTGCACCCCTGGAAGTCACTGCCCACATAGAGGGGAAAGTAGTGAGTTTATTTGCAGAGTTTAGCTTAGAGAAAGGCTACATCTGAGCAGCAAAAGAGGTGCTCTGGGGTTGATGCTTAGGCATTAATTATAAATAGGCTTAGCTTTTCCATTACCTAAATAAGTTTCATAAGGGCAAGTCTCAAGATTAAGCATTTGAGCTCCACTGGTGAACTCACACCACTTCCCTTTATATGGGACATGACTCCCAAGGGTATAAATCTCCCTGGCAATGTGGGACAGGACTCCAATGGATAAGCTGGGACCTGGCATCCTGGGATCGAGAAAGACTTCTTGACCAAAAGGAGGAAGAGAAAAGAACCAAAACAAAGTGTCAGTGGTTGAGAGATTTCAAATAGAGTCAACAGGTCATTCTTGAGGTTATTCTCATGCCGAATACAGATATCCCTTTTCAGTTTTTGGTGTATTGTAGTAGATAGAGGGAAATGCCTGAAACTTTTGCACTGTAATCCAATAGCCTTAATTTTTGAAGACGACTGAATAACTATAGAGCTTTTAAGGTGTGACTGCATGATTGTGAAAATATTGTGACTGCCATTCTCTTTAACAAGTGTATGGACAGAGGTGTAAGGGAAAAAAAGACAAAAAATAAATAATGATAGAGGGTGAGGGGTATGGGGTGTTTAGGGTATATTTTTACTTTTATTCTTTTTGGAGTAAGGAAAATGTTCAAAAATCTATTGTGATGATGCATGCACAGCTATATGATGATACTGTGAACCACTAACTGTAAAATTTGGATGATTATATGATATGTGAATATGATATTTCTCAATAAAATTGCATTTTAAAAAGTGATTAGAGAACTTCTGGTAAGATGGCCAAATAGAGAAGATCAAGATCAGCCCTTCTCCATGCAAAAGTTAAAGAAGGGAGAGGAGGGCAACTGGGGTGGCAATTCGGGAGTGCAGCTGACCTGGTAGAGCCTTCTGCACCACATAGGGCAGCCCTGGTGCAGAGACCGAGGAACTGAGAGGCAGAAAGCTGGAGTCTGGCACAGAGGCACAAGGCCACAGGAGTGCACAGATGGGAGCCAGGGATTAGGAAGTAAGCCAGGCAGCATTCCTTGGATGTGCTACCCTCACCAGCACAGCCCCATGACTGGTGACTCACCTCACATGCCACACACTCAAATCCTGTGGAGTGCAGGGAATGGGACCCACTGCTCCCATTCCCTGCACTCCAGGCACCCCCACCCCACCAGCCCCCAGTGCATGTATCTGCCCCACAACCCCACCCC
>PVIY010055371.1:0-13770 GCA_004026745.1 Myrmecophaga tridactyla | reverse complement strand
TATGACATATAAAATCCAAAAGGCAAAATGGTAGAAGAAAGTACTACCCGTACAGTAATAACACTAAATGTTAATGGATTGAACTCCCCAATCAAAAGACATAGACTGGCAGAATGGATTAAAAAACAGGATCCTTCTATATGCTGTCTACAGGAAACACATCTTAGACCCAAAGATAAACATAGGTTGAAAGTGAAAGTTTGGGAAAAGATATTTCATGCAAATAACAACCAGAAAAGAGCAGGAGCAGCTATACTAATATCCAACAAATTAGATTTCAAATGTAAAACAGTTAAAAGGGACAAAGAAGGATACTATGTACTAATAAAAGGAACAATTCACCATGAAGACATAACAACCATAAATATTTATGCACCGAACCAGAATACCCCAAAATACATGAGGCAAACACTGAAAAGGGAAATAGACACATCTTCCATAATAGTTGGAGACTTCAATTCCCCACTCTCATCAATGGAAAGAACATCTAGACAGAGGATCAATAAGGAAACAGAGAATTTGAATTAGAACTTCCAACACAATGTTGAATAAAAGTGGTGATAGTGGACATCCTTGTCTTGTTCCTGATCTTAGGGGGAAAGTTTTCAGTTTTTCCCCATTGAGGATGATATTAGCTGTGGGTTTTTCATATATTCCCTTTGTCATTTTAAGGAAGTTCCCTTGTAGTCCTATCCTTTAAAGTGTTTTCAACAGGAAAGGATGTTGAATTTTGACAAATGCCTTCTCTGCATCAATTGAGATGATCATGTGATTTTTCTGCTTTGATTTGTTGATATGGTGTATTACATTACTTGATTTTCTTGGAAGACTAAATATAGTTAAGATGTCTATTCTACCTAAATTGATTTACAGATTCAACGCAATACCAATCAAAATCCCAACATCTTACTTTTCAGAAATAGAAAAACCAATAAGCAAATTTATCTGGAAGGGCAGGGTGCCCCGAATTGCTAAAAGTATTTTCAGGAAAAAAAAAAAACAAAGCTGGAGGTCTCACACTACCTGACTTTAAGGCATATTATGAAGCCACAGTGGTCAAAACAGCATGGTACTGGCATAAAGATAGATATATTGACCAATGGAATCGAATAGAGTGTTCAGATATAGAACCTCTCATCTATGGACATTTGATCTTTGATAAGGCAGTCAAGCCAACTCATCTGGGACAGAACAGTCTCTTCAATAAATGGTGCCTAGAGAACTGGATATCCATATGCAAAAGAATGAAAGAGGACCCGTATCTCACACCCTATACAAAAGTTAACTCAAAATGGATCAAAGATCTAAACATTAGGTCTAAGAACATAAAATAGTTAGAGGAAAATGTAGGGAAATATCTTATAAATCTTATAATTGGAGGCGGTTTTATAGACCTTACACCCAAAGCAAGAGCACTGAAGAAAGAAATAAATGGGAACTCCTCAAAATTAAACACTTTTGTGCATCAAAGAACTTCATCAAGAAAGTGAAAAGACAGCCTACACAATAGGAGACAATATTTGGAAATGACATATCAGATAAAGGTCTAGTATCCAGAATTTATAAAGAGATTGTTCAACTCAACAACAAAAAGACAGACAACCCAATTACAAAATGGGCAAAAGACTTGAACAGATACTTCTCAGAAGAGGAAATACAAATGGCCAAAAGGCACATGAAGAGATGCTCAACGTCCCTGGCCATTAGAGAAATGCAAATCAAAACCACAATGAGATATCATCTCACACCCACCAGAATGGGCATTATCAACAAAACAGAAAATGACAAGTGCTGGAGAGGATGTGGAGAAAGAGGCACACTTATTCACTGTTGGTGGGAATGTCAAACGGTGCAACCACTGTGGAAGGCAGTTTGGCGGTTCTTCAAAAAGCTGAATATAGAATTGCCATATGACCCAGCAATACCATTACTAGTATCTACTCAGAGGACATAAGGGCAAAGACACAAACGGACATTTGCACACCAATGTTTATAGCAGCATTATTTACAATTACCAAGAGATGGAAACAGCCAAAATGTCCATCAACAGACGGGTGGCTAAACAAACTGTGGTATACACATACGATGGAATATTATGCAGCTTTAAGACAGAATAAAGTTAAGAAGTATGTAACAATATGGATGGACCTTGAGAACATTATGCTGAGTGAGACTAACCAAAAACTAAAGGACGAATACTGTATGGTCTCACTGATATGAACTGACATTAGTGCATAAACCTGGAATATTTCGTTGGTAACAGAAACCATCAGGAGATAGAAATAGGGTAAGATATTGGGTAATTGGAGCTGAGGGGATACAGACTGTGCAACAGGACTGGATACAAAAACTCAGAAATGGACAGCACAATACTACCTAACTGTAATGTAATTATGTTAAAACACTGAATGAAGCTGCATGTGAGAATGACAGAGGGAGGAGGGCTGGGGACATAAATGAAATCAGAAAGAAAGATAGATGTTAACGATTGAGATGGTATAATCTAGGAATGCCTGGAGTGTATAATAATAGTGACTAAATGTACAATGTACAAATTTTAAAAATGTTTTTGCATGAGGAAGAACAAAGGAATATCATTATTGCAGAGTGCTGAAAATGATGGTAATTAATATTTTAAAATGTCACCTTATATGTAAGACTAAAGCAAAAAATATTTGTTACAAAATTTATATTTTGACTAGCGCATTTCCTAATATAACTTATGTAGATAGTTTGATTGAACGCCATAAGTACTTGGAATCTCAGGTAGGACATGAGATTTTGTTGGTTTGTCCAGGGTGATGCCCCGATGAATCCCAGAGTGATTCGATCAGTGAGTGGAAAAGTATTTGCAAAGCCCCCTTCGGGGAATGGTGAGAACGGGGAGAAATTCAACTTCCCCAAGTTAAATTCTTGATGTTCTCACAAGCAGTGTGGACAACCAAAGCTATAGGCTGAGCCCCCAGTCTTGGGGTTTGTTCATATGAAACTTAACCCCGCAAAAGATAGGTCAAGTCTACTTAAAATTTAGGCCTAAGAATCACCCCCAAGAGAGCCTCTTTTGTTGCTCAGATGTGGCCTCTCTCTCCATCTCTCCAGCCAACACAACGAGCAGTCTCACCACCCTCCCCCTGTTTACGTGGGACATGACTCCCAGGGGTGTGGACTTTCCTGGCAACGTGGGGCAGAGATCTTGCAGTGAGCTGAGACTCAGCATCAAGGGATTGAGAAAACCTTCTCGACCAAAAGGGGGAAGAGGGAAATGAGACAAAGTGTCAATGGCTGAGAGATTCCAGACAGAGTCGAGAGATTATCCTGAAGGTTATTCTTATGCATCAAGTACATATCATCTTGTTATTCAAGATGTAATGGAGAGGCTGGAGGGAACTGCCTGAAAATGTAGAGCTGTGTTCCAGTAGCCATGTTTCTTGAGAATGATTGAGTAATGATACAGCTGTCACAATGTGACTGTGTGATTGTGAAAACCTTGTGTCTGATGTTCCTTTTATCTACCTTGTCAACAAAGGAGTAGAACATATGGAACAAAAATAAATAATAGGGGGAACAAATGCTAAAATAAATTTAGTTTGAAATGCTAGTGATCAATGAAAGTGAGGGGTAAGGGGTATGGTCGGTATAATCTTTTTTTTTTCTTTCCTGTGTTTGTTTTATTTCTTTTTCTGAATTAATGCAAATGTTCTAAGAAATGATGACTATGCAACTAAGTGATGCTATTGTGAATTACAGATTATATATGTTGATGTTTTATTTGGTTTCTTAATTTTTTAATTAATAAATAAATTCAAAAAAGAATGTATGTGCTTGTATGTTGTTTTATTGATACAAATTTAAAAAAGAAAAAAAAGAATGCTTCTGTTTATATGTTGTTTTGTCAATAAAAATATGTTTTTAAAAAACATTTCACTCTGGGTAAGCTAATGCCAGGAAAAGTCCACACCAAAGTGCTTTCAGAAGCAGTCATCTCACTTAGCCAGTTAGACTGAGAAGGGAGAGGTTGCTTTTAACTCTCAAAAGAGCACTCAGGACCATTCTAGCCAATCCTAAAGAACACCTAGGGCAATATATAACCACAAGGGTTCCAGGCACTAGAGTAACTTTCCCTGGTCCAGATAAGTCCTGAAACCTAGCCCAGACTCTCCAGAACATCAGACAGTTCCATCTCCCTACCCCATATTAGTGATACACCCTTCCAATATGAAAAATTTAGAATTGCCATAGCCCAAACACCCCTAAAGAGAGGGATGGAAAGATCAAAGGTGATGGTGGAGTTATACAGAAAACATAGGATTTAACAAGTGAATATGAATGTTGAATCGTTAAATTGATATCTCTTTAGTCTCCAGTATTTTAGATCATGTGCTGGTTTGAAATGATGTATGTACCCTAGAAAAGCCATGTTTTAATAAAAATCCCATTTCGTAAAGTCAGAATAATCCCTTTTCAATACTGCATGCTTGAAACTGTAATTAGATCAACTCCCTGGAAATGTGATTTAATCAAGAGTGGTTGTTAGGCTGGATTAGGTGACGACATGCCTCCACCCATGTGGGTGGGGCCTAATTAGTTTCTGAAGTCCTGTAATAGAGGAAACGTTGTGGAGAATGAGAGTGATTTACAGAAGAGCAGAGCAGAACGATGTAGTCACCAGAAGTAGAGTCCACCAGCCAGCGACCTTTGAAGATGAAGAAGGAAAACGCCTCCCAGGGAGCTTCATGAAACAGGAAGCCAGGAGAGAAAGCTGGCAGATGACACTGTGTTCTCCATGCGCCCTTCCAGATAAGAGAGAAACCCTGACCATGTTCACCATGTGCCTTCTCACTTGAGAGAGACCCTGAACTTCATCGGCCTTCTTGAACCAAGGTATCGTTCCCTGGATGCCTTTGATTGGACATTTCTATAGACTTGTTTAATTGGGACATTTTCTCGGCCTTAGAACTGTAAACTAACAACTTATTAAATTCCCCCTTTTAAAAGCCATTCCGTTTCTGGTATATTGCATTCTGGCAGCTAGCAAACTAGAACAGAGCAGCTAGAAGTAAAAACCTAAAATTGCGGAATTGTAACCCATGTCAAACTCTGAAATATGCTGTAAAACTAATTGTGGTGCTGTGCTTTGAAATTTATAGCTTTTTGTATATATGTTATTTTTCACAAAAACAAAGAAGGAAAAAAGTTGATTGTGATGATAAAAAAGTATTTAAGCCCTCTAGCCTCTTAGAGCAACTAGAAGGAAAAATATGAGAGGCTCATATGGTAACCCACAAGGGTTGGGTTCTGTCCTGTAACTACTTGTTGAAGAGTGTTTTGAAAATTATTGCTTTTTTATTTCTTTGCTTTGTATATGCTATACTGTACAATAAAAAGTTAAAAAAAAAAAAAAAAAAAAAAGAGCACAATTCACCCTGACTTATGAAAACTAAACTTGAGCCAGGGCAAGTGGGAAAGGGTCCAAAGGTGGCCAGACTATAAATCAGCAAATCAGGGACGACATAAGGGTGGGGAGGGGTGGGCCAGTGGACCTAGAGAATGAAACTGTCTCGAAGGCAGCACCTCCATTCAGAATTTACTCCGACTCCTCCCTCCAGGTCAGCTCTACCCTTTTGCTCTGCTCCCCAACCTGGTAGAGGGAACCCTATCAAATCCCTTTGTCCAAGTTAAAAACCTCAGAGTCTTTAACTTCCCCTCTCCCAACTGGTGACCCACTCCTTGGGTTTATCTCAGAAACTGCTCTTGAACAGTTGCTTCTTCATCCCTACTGCTATTGAGTTTACCTCCATCACCATCTCTTGCTTCGTCTCCTAATGAGCCTTGGATCTCACCCAATCCATTCTCTACATAGCATCCAGGGGGTTCTTTCCTTTTTTAAAGCCTTCATTGGCTCCAACGATCTCCAGGATAAAGTCCAAGGTACTGGAATCCCTGCAGGTCCCGCTGCCCCCACCCCCAGCCATGTGGGATAATTTCTCATTTCCCCAGTGCCTAAGCACTGCCATCACTCTTCCGTGGCCTTTGCACTCTGTTCCCCCTGCCGGGGCGACATGCCCTCCTGTATCTGCCTACTGATCCCCATCCTGAGGCCCAGCTCAATTCTCGCCTCCTCCAAGAGGCCATCCCAGAACCTCAGGCCACATAGAGTCACATCACTGCTAGTCTGCCAACTACCCTGCTCTGTCATTGTTTTTTTAGGTTGTCTCTCCTCTCTGGGCACTTGATCCTCAAAGGCAGGTGAGCACCAGCAAAGGTTTGCAAATAGCTAATTGCAGGCAAAGAAAACCCAGGACTACAAGCACAGGGCAGAGCTAGCAAACAGGCAGGTGAGAGGAAAGGAAGAGCCTTGGAGTCATTACGATTGCTGAGGGGCCATCTCTGGCATATGCTGTTGCCCTACCAGGTCCTGAATGACAGCCATCATCTTCCACATGCAAGGCAGTGCTACTTAAGCTACAAGTGCAACTCATTAGCCATGAAGTTAATTTCTTGGATAGTAACCAACATTTTTAAAAAAGAAATAAAACCACAGACTATAAAACAGTAACAGTTAAGAACTATAAATGCAAAACTTTTGTTCTAATTCTGTGATACACACTTACAAATGTGTGTGCTGTGGAAATGCATTACTTTGGGTTTAAAACCAGGCTCCCCAACTTATTAGCAGTGGACTTTTCGAAGGTTATAACCACTCTGCACCTCAATTTCCTTATCTGTAAAACAGGGCTACCTTCATAACCTACCTCATCAGGTGGCTATGAAAATTAAAGGTGCAAATACAGAAAGTGTTTAGAATAGCACTGGCCCACAGGAGGTGCCACTCAGGAGAAGGTGGCTGTTGTTACTGGGCCACAACAGTCAACGTATTTTTTACAGGGTCATGGTCAAAACAGCCTGAAAACCACTGGTATTAGATGCTTTATAAGCATTACCCCATCTATGTTTACAACTTTGTAGGCAGCTATTATTCCATTTTAATGATGGGGCAACTAAGCTTTGGTGGAAGTGACAGACTACCCCAGGTCACATGACTAGTAGATGGCAGAGCTCAGATTTGACCTCCACACACCTGTCTGCCATTTGTAAAGCAGGGCCCTATGGGAAGAGGGGGCCTTGAAGTAGGCTGTAGGAAAGGTGGGACCCAAAGGGAGAGGCTGGGGAAGAGAAACCTGCTTATCCACGGGAAGAAAGGCAGACTGTGGTCTGGGGTCCGTAAGTGATGACTGGGAAGACAGTGACAGGGCAGAAAGGACGGTACTCACTTGCATTCAGCCTCTGCATCAGCCTTGGCAGTTGTATAGAGGCCACGCAGCTTTGTCCGATAATAGGGAGAGACTGCAGAGTAAACAGAGATGAAGAGGCATGGGCAGGGGCAGAACTGTGGCATCATTCCAGTGCATCAGAAATCAGACTTTGGGAGGTTCACTGAGGCCATGGTGGGCTCAGCAGTATTTCCAGAGGCTGATATTCCCCTCAGTGAGTTCACATTTTCAAATGACACAAATTCCATTACCATACCTAAGAAAGGAGAAAGGACTTTCTAACCTTTTGACACCAAGACACTTGCAAAAATATTTGTCAGCTCACTGGAGGAGCTGACATAACAATTCTCAAAGCTATTCAGAGCTGGAAAGAATCAGCCCTGAAGTCTGTTCACCCAAGTACAGGGGACTCAGGACCCCAGGGTCTGCGACACACCTGTAGGGGACTTAGCTCAGAAAGCACGAGCTGAGCAGTCCTGTGTGCTCCAAGGGCTTTCCCTGCATGCTTCTTCATCTCACTGACCTTTCAGTACTCAGAGCTGAGGGGTTTTAAGGTTCCCTAGTGCTAGGATGCCCATCCCCAGAGTCACCTGAGGTCAGGCACCCTCAAGGAAGATGGTTTCTCTGACGTAAGGAGCAGTGCATTCTGGAAAATGGGAGATAATCTGCAAAAGTTTCTTTCAAAACTCCCAATAGCCATGCTCACAGTCTCGGCCCTAGCCCCCTCCTCCTCATCCCTTTCTCTCCTGAGCCCAGCGACTCACTCTTGTTCTCTGTTTGCATCCTCTCGTGGGTCTTCTGGATGTTCACCAAGTTGTGTTCACTCCGAGAACGTTCTTCCTGCAATGATGAAGACAAGACACGAGGGAGGCCCTTCATCCTACAACCCAGGCCACAGGCCCCCAGAATATGGTCCTCATTTTCTAAATCCTAACTTAGGACAAGTTCAAATGGATTCTTTTCCTGACTAATACAAAAGGCGTTAAAGTTAAATCATAATTTAAATATTTAATGACCCTCCTTTATCAAAAAAGACAGATTGAGCTATGATTCAATGCAATCCTCAACAAAATTCCAGCTGACTCCTTTGCCGAAATCAACAAGCTCACCCTAAAATTCATATTGAGATTCAAAGGCCCAGGATAGCCAAAACAATCTTGCAAAAGAAAAGCAAAATTGAAAAACTCATGATTACTGATTTCACAACTTACTACAAAGTGACAGGAATCAGTCCTGGCATAAGGACACACCTAGAGATCAATAAGATATGTCTAGTGGTGGAGACAGCCCGCTAGGTTCTGACCTGAGTCACTCTAACTTGTAAGAATAGGAGTGGCCCAAGAGGGAGGCATTTGCTAGGTGAATATAGCTGCTGGCAATCTGGACCAGCACCATGGTCAATCCTAACATCCAAAGGTGGGAAAGTTTGGGTAAAAATCAATGATACTTTGGATGAATTGTATGGTATGTGACTGTATCTCAATAAAATTGCATTAAAGAAAAAAATCAATGACAAATGGAGAGGAGGAGAAATAACAGCTGAAGGTAAAGAAATGAATAAATGGATTATACAATGAGGGAAACCCAATAATACATTGGTGTTTCAAGAGGCTCGAGGAAGAGAACAATGTTGTCTCAGCTTAATTATACCAGCCATATGTTTGCCAAGACTACACCTGCTTTTGGAATCTGAAAAGGTCAAATGGCAACCTGCAAACAAGAGT
Source organism: Myrmecophaga tridactyla (assembly GCA_004026745.1). Classification (NCBI taxonomy): domain Eukaryota; kingdom Metazoa; phylum Chordata; class Mammalia; order Pilosa; family Myrmecophagidae; genus Myrmecophaga; species Myrmecophaga tridactyla. Next base: position 4,775 of record PVIY010055371.1, on the reverse strand, counting down.
AGCATTTGTCTGAGAGACATTTTGGCTCCACAATACGATGGACTAGACCAATTGTTGATGACTGAATGGAATGCTAGTAATGTGGCAGGACCTTTTGACTCCTATTTTTCAGGTTACATTGACCACAAAGGACATCATTTAGGAAGGAATTTTTGGGAACTACCCCATTCCGGGTCATCAGACTGTAAGGTAAGACTCTGGCAGAGTGATCACTGTGTAATGATAAGACTTTGATGACAGAATGCTTAGAAAGGTCTCCGGTTAGAATGGAGAAAACAGTGGTGGACTACAGCATGCCGGGCCCAAATCCTAATCAGCTGATTTCTGTAGGTGGAAAAAAAGCTATTGCACAGAATAGAAAAAACAAGGGGTTTCTGATGGAATTAAAGCAGCAGGCATCGTGTGGTAGACCTGGATACCCAGAAAGAGCAGCCCCACCCCCAAGAGGAGGCCCTGTGACCCACTCAAACTACATCACATCTAGGTGTAAGGACCATGCATGTAACCCCAAAATGGGGACCCAATGCCTTTGGATACAAACCACGTATCCTAACTGCACTCAGGCCATCAAGAACACAGGGCCATACCCTGTATGTGGACTAAACATACTCACCTAGGAGACAGAAAAGAGCTTTAGGGGAGAGAGGGGCTGATCATGTCATGGTGAGAGAAACTACATTTGCTTTTAATAAGGACAACATACAAAGGAAAAAAGATTTATTAACTTGAATAAGCAGACTAGAAGAGGGAAGGCAAGGGATGGGAGTCAGCCTGGAAAAGATGATAGGCCTTTAGTGATGGGCCAAGCAGACTTAAAATATTAATGCTGGAGAATGTTAGGACCCAATGTTGGCAAAGAGTTTGCACCCTGACCCACCAGAGCCTCTTAAAATTACTCTAATACAGATGCAGCCATGGGGGATAGCCCTCCATCCTAGCTGCTGAGGCAAGCAGCCATGGTGCACTCCTATGGGAATCTTTTGGATCTCCAAACCCATGGAAGTTCTCTGGGAGCATGTGGAATTTACATCCATGTAATACGGTTGTAATACAACTGCTGTTGCTCTAAGAACAGATGAAAATGAGGCATGTCCTATAGTACAGTTAGAAGGGATAGGAACTCTTCTGAATACTACCTGGTCCTCCCTGTAGGGGTAAGTGGGTGCTGCTAGGACACAGCACACAATGGAAACCAATCTGAGTTCAAGCCTGTGAACTGAGAAAGATTCTGTCCCCAACTGACTTGGAACCCAGAAATAACTGAAATCATGGCCAATTATAATGACGTCTGTCCATAATAATACCTGGTATATGGGCAAGGGGTGATTCTGTTGGGAAGACATGGCATATACTTGTGTGATTCTTACTGATTTCTTCTGTAATGAAAAAACTGTACCATGCTGCAATATGGTATGACATTGGCACTGCTGGTGAGATTCGACTACCTCATGTAAATACATCTTACAAGAACACTGATATTGATGATCAAACGTATTGGGAGACTAAGTCAAAGCCTCACAAGGATGTAATACTGATAGAAAATGACTGGCCTAAAGAATGGATTTAGCTAACTACCAGCTAATTCCCATGCTAAATAATTCTGCACAAGTTTATTGTTAAGGTACAAATAGCAGTTCAAGGCAGGAAATAAGTAATCAAATTAGTTAAAAAAAATATGAAAATGTATGTAATGGCTTGACATGACAGATTAGTTGTTTTTGTCAGTCTATTCCTACCCCACACTGGCTCCTCTAAATGTTAGGCATATGCATACCAGTATATTACTACAGCTATTATATAAATGATGTATTAAATGTAAATACTTAAACAGATGTGACTGTTTCACTCTAAGGAGCCTAGGCCAAGGACAAGGCAGGTGGTCTGTCCAGTGCAAGATGAATTCAGCAGGAGTTCCAGGTCAAGATGGCGCTTAACAATGTGCGCATTTTAGTTCGTCCTCCAGAACAACTACTGGATAACCAGAAACAGTACAGAACAGCTCCTGGGGCCACATCAGTGACCGGACACACAGCGTACCCCAGTCTGGACCAGCTGGACCGGCTGCGAGCCCCCACAGAACCGTGAGTTCCCAAAGCTGTGGTGGCTGGTGCCCCTCCCCCACAGGCTGCTTCCCAGAGGGGAAAGGAAAGGAACTTTAGACTGAGCACAATCAAACGCCAATTTGTGGAATTAATTAACAAATTCTGACTACTAGAAATAGGCTCCCAGCTTAGGTGAACCTGGTCAAAGTGGAGGTTGCTCATTTTTGCCCCGGTGCCAAGGGGGCAGGGCTGACGGAAAAAGGGGGAAAAAAAGAAGGAAACAGAGGTTTTTGTGGCTGTGTTTCTACAAAGGCTTGACTGCCTTTGGATACAGCAGCAGGACTTCTCAGGCTGCAACTGTCCCAGGCATAGGCAGAAGTGAGTTCTTTTGGGGGCTTGTCTGGAGCCTGTGCCTTCCCCAGGGGAAGGGTGAAGCCCAACTCAGGTGGAATCACTCCCTCAAGGAATTCAGACACCAGGGCTTGGTAATTTGAAGCCATTAAAACCAGCCTACAACCTCTCCTCTGTCTCCACCACACCCCCAGCAGGGAGAGTCCGCCAAAGTTAAAGGAACCACATCATCTTAGGCTGGTGGGACCTGCAGGTAGACAAGCGCCACATACTGGGCAGGATAAGAAAAACAGAGTCCAGAGACTTCACAGGAAAGTCTTTCAACCTGCTGGGTCTCACCCTCAGGGAAAACCGATTCAGGTGACTCTTTCCTCCTGATAGGAGGCCAGTTTGGTCTGGGAAAATCTGGCTGGGGTCTATAATATCTAAGTAGACCCTCCTAAGGGTTGGGGGGCGGAGGCACCATACAAGCAGGGCAAGAAACAAGAAAACAAGAACTGAAAAATTCTCCTGTTAAATCTTAAGCTAGAGGTCCAGATAAAGCTGAACTGAATGTCAAAGAAGAGATAGACAACAAATTCATCCAGCAAGAAAACCCTAGGTAAAACAAGTGAAAGCAATCTCCAGAATAAACTAATTAAGGTAATCAAATGCCTAAATGCCAGCAAAAAATAACAAATCACACTAGGAAAATTGAAGATATGGCCCACTCAAAGGAGCACAATTCAGATGACACACAGGCGCTGAAACAATTAATTCAGAATATACGAACAGACATGGAAAACCTCATCAAAAACCAAATCAATGAACTGAGGGAGGATATAAAGAAGGCAAGGAATGAAGAAAGAAGAAAAAATTGAAAGTATGAAAAAACAAATCACAGAACTTACGGGAATGAAAGGCAAGGGAGAAGAGATGGAAAAAAACAATGGAAACCTACAATGGTAGATTTCGAGAGACAGAACATAGGATTAGTGAACTGGAGGACGGAACATCTGAAATCTGGCAAGAAAAAGAAAATATAGGAAAAAAATGGAAAAATATGAGCAGGGACTCAGGGAATTGAAAGACAATATGAAGCGCACAAATATATGTGTTGTGGGTATCCCAGAAGGAGAAGAGAAGGGAAAAGGAGGAGAAAAACTAATGGAGGAAATTATCACTGAAAATTTTCCAACTCTTATGAAAGACTTAAAATTACTGATCCAAGAAGTGTAGCGTACCCCAAAGAGAACAGATCCAAATAGACAAACTCCATGACATTTACTAATCAGAATGTCAGAGGTCAAAAAGAAAGAGAGAATCTTGAAAGCAGCAAGAGAAAAGCAATCCATCACATACAACGGAAGCCCAATAAGACTATGCACAGATCTCTCAGCAGAAACCATGGAGGCAAGAAGACAATGGGATGATATATTTAAATTACTAAAAGACAAAAACTGCCAACCAAGAATTCTATATCCAGCAATACTGTCCTTCAAAAATGAGGGAGAAATTAAAACATTTTCAGACAAAAAATCGCTGAGAGAATTTGTGACCAAGAGACCAGCTCTGCAATACTAAAGGGAGCACTAGAGACAGATACGAAGACAGAAGAGAGAGGTGTAGAGAAGAGTGTTGAAAGAAAGATTATAAGTAAAGGTAAGGAGAAGGAAAATTAGGTATGACATATAAAATCCAGAAGGCAAAATAGTAGAAGAAAGTACTACCCATGCAGTAATAACACTGAATGTTAATGGATTAAACTCTCCAATCAAAAGACATAGGCTGGCAGAATGGATTAAAAAACAGGACCCATCTATATGCTGTCTCTACTCAAAGGACATGAGGCCAAGGACACAAATGGACATTTACACACCAATGTTCATAGCAGCATTATTAACAATTACCAAAGATGGAAACAGCCAAAATGTCCATCAACAGACAGTTGACTAAACAAACTGTGACATTTACATAAGATGGAATATTACCCAGCTGTAAGACAGAACAAAGTTATGAAGTATGTAACAACATGAATGGACCTTAAGGACATTATGCTGAGTGTGATTAGCCAGAAACAAAAGGACAAATACTGTATGGTCTCACTGATATGAACTGACATCAGTGAATAAACTTGGAATATTTCCTTGGTAACAGAGACCATCAGGAGATAGAAATAGGGTAAGATATTTGGTAATTGGAGCTGAAGGGATACAGATTGTGCAACAGGACTGAATATAAAAACTCAGAAATGGACAGCACACTACCTAACTGTAATACAATTATGTTAAAACACTGAATGAAACTGCATATGAGAATGATAGAGGGAGCAGGGCTGGGGCATAACTGAAATCACAAAGAAAGATAGACGATAAAGACTGAGATGGTCTAATCTAGGAATGC
>PVIY010055370.1:0-13774 GCA_004026745.1 Myrmecophaga tridactyla | reverse complement strand
GTGGCATTAATTGCATTCACAATTTTGCGCAACCATCACATCTATTTCTAAAACTTTTTCATCACCCCAAATAGAAACTCTGCACCCATTAAGCAATGACTCCCTCTCCCCACCCCACCCCCAGTCCTGGTAACCTCTAATCTACTTCCTGCCTCTATGACTTCGCCTGTTCTAGATATTTCACATGAGTTGGATTAGGGATTGGATCACAGGCCTCACAAAAGAGAGGTTCTTGGGTGGGCCACGGTGGCTCAGCAGGCAAGAATGCTTGCCTGCCATGCCAGAGGACCCGGGTTCGATTCCCGGTGCCTGCCCATGTAAAAAAAAAAAGACAGGTTCTTATTCTGAATCCACGCTCCCATGGGCATGGAGCCATTCATATATCGAACTTTTGAAGATGTTGGCCTCATGTAAGGTGTGGCCTCCTCTTTGAATAGTATCTTCAAAGTTCCCATTTGGATGAGGCCACGTTGAATCTAGGTGAGTCTTCACCCACATGACTGGAGTCCTTTTAAGGCGAGGGATATTCAGATGCAGTTGGTCAGTAGAAGCCTGAGAGGACAGAGAGAGAGAGAGAGGGAACCATGTGAGGAGCGGCAGAGCTGCAAGCCGAGGAACTCCAAGGATTGTGGCAAGCCAATTCCCAAATGCCACAGACTCCAGGAGAAAGCACGGCCTGGCCGACGCCCTGATTTTGAACTTGTGGCCTTCCAAACCGTGAGCCAATCAATCCCCATGGTTTGAGCCAGCCAGTGTGTGGTATTTGTCACAGCAGTTTTGGCAACCTAAGACAAGTGAAATCACATAAGATTTGTTGTTTTGTGGCTGGCTTCTTTCATTCGGTGTAATGTTTTCAAGGTTCAGCCACATTGTGTTTTGGATTAGAACTTGGTTTTTTCACAGCCGAATAATGTCCATTCTATTTCCGTACCACATGTTGTTGGCCCATTCATCTGTCAGTGGACCCTTGGGCTGCTGCCACTGTTTGGCTGTTGTGAAATCCCGTTGGTAGTTTCTGACCTTCACTCTGAGAGTGGCACCCACCTATGTGATGATGAGGGTGGCTTCCAGGGAAGCTGTGTGTGTTTTGGGGGGGGGGGCTAGGTAGTGGGGAGGGAGGACAGACACAGAGTCCCAGTCCCAGTTCTGGCAACAACACCCTGAGTGGACTTTGAGCAAGCACCCTTTCCTCTCTGGGCCTCAGTTTCCACGTCTGTCCAGGGGAGCGGGAGGGCCTCAGTGGGGATTCGCTGCCAGCACGTGCTGATGTGCCCAGCCCAGCCCTGATGCAAGTAGGACCTCGAGAATGCTTGGGTCTCACCTTGCACCTCTCAGGGTCGTTTGGGGGTTAAGTGAACAAATACATGCAGAGCCCTCGCGGCAAGCCTGGCACACAGTGGGCACCTGTCGGCTGCCGTGCCCTGCCCCTGGGTGCATGACCTTCTCTCCCAGCTCTCAGCCTGGGTGCACACTTCCATGCTGAGGCCCAGGCAGTGACCTGCAGGAGTCTTAAAGAGTGTCCATAAGCACCTCCCCAGCTCTACTGTGCCTACTGATCACCTAGGGAGCTGGTTAAAATGCAGATTTGCTTTCAGGAGGTCTGGAGCCAGACCTGAGAATCTGCATATCTAATGAGCACCTGCAGGATCCCAGGGCTGCTAGTCCTACCTGGAGTCACAGGAGGCCAGACAGGAGGTGAGCTGGCTGGATGAGGTGAAGAGGAAATGTCTGGCATCCCCTGCACTCTGGGCACAGCTCTAGCTCCTTGTCCACCTTTCCAGTTTGGGCTGGAGGTGGGGAGGGGGTGGCAGCATGCCGAGGTTGGTGGGTGAGCTTCTGAGGGGAGATGCCACATGCTAGCCCCAGAACTGCCCTTCTGCAGACCCACTGCTGCTGCCTCCAGTAGCAAGGGAGCTCCAAGCACCTCTGTTCCTTTAATCCAGCACTTTCTAGACACAGATGGGGAGACCAAGACTAGGACCAGCTCCATAATTGGTGGGGCCTGGTGCAAAACGAAAATGAAGAACCTCTGGTTCAAAAATTACAAAGAATTTCAAGACCATAACAAAGCATTAAACCAAGTACGGGACTGTTTAAAGCATGGGGCTTTAGGAACCTGCACAGGTCACAACCCGTGACACTGGCCCTGTCTGATTCAGAGATGACCCCACAGCAAGCCAGCAGCTCTGGTCAGCCTAAATCTCAGGCCTCCTGAGTCCTCACTGGATCAGATTGTTGCTGTGAAGGTATTTCATGGATTTGCATTTAGAGTCAGTTGACTGCATCTACAGCTGATTGCATCTATAACCAACTAAGGAGATTGCTGTGAAGGTATTTCATGGATGTCTCCTTAACCAATCAGTGGAAGGTCTAAAAGCCAGAACTGTGGATTTCAGAACCCAGAAAGAAGAATTTCTATCTCTGCTTTAGCCAGCCAGCTTTTCGTGAAGAATTCAACTTTACCTTCATTGGAGTTTCCAACTTGCAACCTGTCCTATAGAAGTTGGACTTGCCAATTCCTTTGGTTGCATGGGCCAATTCCTATAATAAATCTTTTAATATTTACATAAATTATAGATAGATGATAGATGATACATAGATAGATAGACAGACAAATAGATAGATAGATAGATACATACATACATACATACATACATAGATAAATTCTGTTTCTCTGGAGAACGCTGACTTAATGCACTTTCCCAAGCTTGGTTTTGGGTGCCAGGTGAGGGGAGGGAGTTGAGGGCCTAACAGGCTCCTTCCACTCCCAGGTCTGTCTCTATAATGCTGGGGACATGGGAATCCTGACCTCCTCGCTCTTTCCCAGACCTGCTAATCGCAGTGGTTCTGTGCCACTCCCAGCTGATGGAACATGGAAGCAAGAAAGTCCTGGCCTTCTGATGTAGGAGACAGTACCAAGAAGGTGGAGAGGGGCCCCTAAGACTAGCTCTACCAACCTCACAAAAAGGGTGCCTTCTCTGCCCAGGCCACCTGCAGCTGATAACGGATGTTTGCGCCTGCGTGGCGTCTATTCCTTCCTCTTCAGCTTTGTGGAGCTTCCCCTCCCCACTCCTGGTTCAGGTGGGGCTGACCCTACCCCACTGCCAGCTCTAGGGGTGGACCTGGAATTCAGGTCCGTCTAGTGCCCTTCACCACAATCTCAGAATCAGGAGGGACTCCTGGCCCAAGAGAATTTAGTAAAACTTAATTCCTGGATTTTCGCCAATAGTATGGGACATGTGTGGGTTTGAATCTGTTGTGTACCTCAGAAAAACCAAGTTCTTCAATCCTCATTCAGTATTCGTGGGTGAGAGCTTTTTGATTGTTTCCATGGAGATGTGACCCACCTAATTGTGGGTGCTAGCTTTCAATTAGATGGTTTCCATGGAGATGTGTCTCCACTCATTTATGGTGGGGTTGCTTACTGGAGTCCTTTAAGAGGGAACCATTTTGGAAAAAGCTTTACAGCCATCAGAACCAAAAGAGCCAACAGAATGGACAGAGCTCCAGGGAAGCCATTGAAGAAGCCTGGAGAGAAACCTAACAGATGTCACCATGTGCCTTTCCAGCTGAGAGAGAAACCCTGAACATCATCGGCCCTCTTGAGCCAAGGTATCTTTCCCTGGATGCCTTAATTTGGACATTTTCACAACCTTGGAAATGTAAACTTGCAACTTAATAAATTCCTCTTTTTAAAAGTCATTCTGTTTCTGTTATATCACATTCCAGCAGCTTATAAACTAGAACAGGACCTGGATATTGAAATTGTTACATGTGAGAATGTCAGATGCCTGGATTGCTGGGGCCACTTCCCAGGGTCTGGCCTGAGAATGAAGCCATTAAATGTAAGAATGAGAAAGAAAAAGAGACCAAGTCTGAGGTCACAGCTGAATGCTGGATCCAGCTGTGCCTGAAGCCCTTGCCTTCTTAGTCCCAATTGCTAATCAATTCCATTTTTGCTTAACCCACTTTGAGCTGGGTATTTGTCACCAGCTGTTCTAGTTTTCTAGCTGTCAGAATGCAATATACCAGAAATGGAATGGCTTTTAAAAGGGGGAATTTAATAAATTGCTAGTTTACACTTCTAAGGCCGAGAAAATGTCCCAATTAAAACAAGTCTATAGGAATGTCCAATCAAAGGCATCCAGGGAAAGATACCCTGGTTCAAGAAGGCTGATGAAGTTCAGGGTTTTTCCCTCAATGAGAAGGCACATGGCGAACACAGTCAGGGCTTCTCTCGTGGCTGAAAGGGCACATGGCAAACATGGCGTCATCTGCTAACTTTCTCTCCTGACTTCCGGTTTCATGAAGCTCCCCGGAGGCGTTTTCCTTCTTCATCTCCAAAGGTCGCTGGCTGGTGGACTCTGCTTCTCGTGGCTATGTCGTTCTACTCTGCTCTCTCTAAAGTTCTCTCATTCTGCAAGATGTTTCCTCTTTTATAGGACTTCAGAAACTAATCAAGACCATCCAATCCAGCTTAACAACCACTCTTGATTACATCACACCTCCAGGGAGATGATCTAATTACAGTTCAAACAATTAGTATTTAATAGGGATTATTCTGCCTGTACAAAATGGGATTTTGATTAAAACATGGCTTTTCTAGGGGACATACATCCTTTCAAACCAGCACACTGGCCATCAGAAGAACACTGCTTGGAATGTGTACATGGAGCATTCCAAGAGCATCCATCCCTTGGGAATCATGGATCCCCACACGCTCTGATCTGGACAACCTCAACCATCACGACACAGTGGCCGTGATGAACACTGGAGAAAAACCAGAATCAGTCAGCTCTGCTGCTGTTGGGCATCCCATCCTTCCCCTCCCGATAGAGCACATTCTAGTCTAAAACACCTTTCCACAATTCACATCCCTTCCTTTGATCCACACATCAAACCCACAAGGTGGACAGGTCAAGGACGACCCCCAAATAACACAATTGGAAGCTGAGGCTCAGAGAGAGAAAGTGACTTGCTCAAAGTTAAACAGCATGTAAGTGGCAGGCCCATGGGTACCTAGTCCTCAGTCTCTCTCCTTCTCCTCTCTGAGAGCAGAGCAGTCTAAACCCAGATCAAGACATATCTTCATTCATTCATTCATTCATTCCCTCGGCCAGCTGCTCAGCAGACACTGGGAGACCACCTCCGGGCCAGGCAGGGGTGACCAGCCACATGATGTCTGCCTTTGTGAGCCGTCCCAGCTCCACTAACGGGATCAAATGCTAACAAGGTGGAGGCATGCAATAGTGTCGGGAGGGGTGGAATGAGCAATCTTAGCGGGGGTAGTTCAGGGAAGGTTCCCAGAGGAGCTGCTGGGGCTGGATGTTGAAGGGTGAGTGAGGTGGTTCCAAGGAGAAAAGTGGAAAGAGCATACCTTACAGGGGGCTCAGCATAGGCAAGGCAGGTGGGACGGGAGGAGGTGAGACCACAGCTGCAGTCAGGGGCCAGGCCGTCAGGGGCCTCACTGGGACCAACAGAGCTTGGGGAGTGACTGAGCAATGTGCCGTGGTCAGATCTGCCCTGAGAAAGAGCACATTGGCCGGAAGGAAGAAGGAGGGCTCAGGGTTGGCCACTGACGGGAGAAGGAGGCTGGTGTGTGGGTTGTTGTCATGCTCAGGACAAGCACGGTGAGGATGGCCGGGAGGGGACAGGCTGGAGGGGCGGCAGGCAGGACAGACAGCCTTTGGGTGAGACAGTGCAAAGGTGAGCCCAGGCCCCTGGCTTAATGGGCTGAATATGGAGCTGCCTTTCAATGAGGTGGTGGAGCAGACACCTCAGGGCGCCAGGGGCTGAAAATCTGATCAAACTGACCTGGAAAAAAGGAGTAGGGAAGTCCCCTGATTCGTACGCCCGGACAGGTACACCCAGGTGCATGTCGGCAGTGTTATGGGTTGAATCATGCTCCCCGAAAAACACATTCAAGTCTAACTCCAGGGCCTGTGAATGCAAACATGTGTAAAGAAATCTTTGGAGACGTGATTAGCTAAAATGAAGCTAAATTGGATTAGGGTGGGTCTTCATCCAAAATGCCTGGAGTCCTTATAAGGAGAGGAAACTTCAGTGCGGAATAGGATACAGATGGGGAGAGTTGGGTTTTGCCATGAACTGCCAGCAAGCTACTGCCAGACACCTACAAGTTTCAGAAGGAGCCTGGACCTGCCAACACCTTGATTTGGATTTCTGGTTTCCAGAGCTGTGAGACAATAAATTTCTGTTGTTTTAAGCCAACTAATTTGTAGTATTTTGTCACAGAAACTATGGCAAACTAAGACAGTCAGTATCCTCTTCATCCTCTTGGCTCAGGTCTTCTGTGCTGGTCCCATTCTTGATCGTTCTCCTGCATTGTCACAAGATGGCTGACAGCCTCACAGTCACAAGGTGGCTGCCAACTCCCAGATGACCTACATCCTTCCAGGATTAAATCCAGCAAAAGCAAAAATTCTGGGATCCACTCTGTTTAGTGGCCAGCTTGGGTCACGCACTCAGCCCTGAACTAATCCCTATGGTTATGCTAACTGATTTAGACTTGATCCATGAGCTCCACCCGTAGAGGTTTGGGGGAGGTGTGCAGACCACGGAGGCTGGAAAGGAGTGACCCCCCCCCCCCCAAAAATGCTGGGGTTAGAATGTGTTGAGTAGAATGTATTGTTTGCAGTGTCTGTGGGAGGCAGCATGGATGCGCAGGCAGCAGCATGAGTCTCAGGCTGGAGAGAAGACTCCGGGAGTGGCCTGTGTGGGAGGCAAGAGGGAGGCTTCAGGACATGGAAGGTGAACTCACTGCCCTCCCCACTGCATGGGACATGACTCCCAGGGGTGCAAACCTCCCTGGCAACGTAGGACAGAAATCCCAGGATGAGCCAGGACCCGGCATCAAGGGATTGAGAAAACCTTCTCGACCAAAGAGGGAAGAGAGAAATGAGAAAAAATAAAGTGTCACTGGCTGAGAGATTGTCAAACAGAGTTGAGAGGTTAGCCTGGAGGTTTTTTAGTTTATTGTGTACTGGAGTGGCTGGAGAGAAGTACCAGAAACTTTTGAGCTGTGTTCTAGTAGCATGCTTTTGAAGATGATTGTAGAATGATATAGCTTTTACAATGTGACTGTGAGATTGTGAAAACTTTGTATCTGATGCTCCTTTTATCTAGCGTATGGAAAGATGAGTAAAAAATATGGATAAAAAACTAAAGAAATAATAGGGGGAACAAAGATGAAAATAAATTGAGTAGATTGAAATGCTAGTGATCAGTGAGAGGGAGGGCTAAGGTATACGGTATGTATGAGATTTTCTCTGTTTTCTTTTTTCTTTCTTTTTCTGGAGTGATGCAAATGCTAATAAAAATGATCATGGTGATGAATACACAATTATGTGATGATATTGTGAGTCATTGATTGTACACCATTTATGGAATGTTTGTATGTCAAGAATGTTTGTATGTTACGTTTTTACAATTAAAAACAAAAAAGAGGGAGGCTTCAGAAGGCAAATATTGCTCAGGAACAGCGGGTCTGGTCTGCTAAAAAGGCCCTCGGTCCTTCGGCTCTGCCGGCAGCAGCCCTGGAGACCATCCGCCTTCCAGGGCCAGCTCTTTCCTTCTTGTCCTAGACGAGTTTGCATCTTCCTCTCCCTTAGTTGATATAATCTTTGTACCCACACATGCTGCAAATGAAAGAGCTACACCCCAGGCTGCTTCAGAGCCGACAAGCATTGCAGGGATCATAAGGCCAGTGGCTCGTGGAGGACAGAAGACAAGCAACTCCAAATACGGGCCATGCCAAAGACTCCTCCCCACACCCCCTGACGGCTTGGGGAGGGCACCCAATGGGGGGAGGTTTGCGAAAGGCTGCAAGGGCAGAACGGGGCTCGGGGACCCACATAGCTCTCGGATTCATTTGTGCCGGGTGGCATTGCCTGTCGCTGTGTCCTGGTGGCTTCACGAAGAAGATAAAATGCTCCAGTGTTACCACTAAGCCAGCGTGGGCTCCATCTTCATTTATTTCTTGCCTGGAGGCTCCTGGGCCACTGCTACTGGAAAAAAAGAAAGAAAAAAAAAAGGGCCTGGCAAAGCGTGTCTACCCAACATCAGTTCTCCCTGCTTCCTTCCTTCCTTTTGTTTAGGGTGGCAACCTGCCAGCCAGAAAATCGACACTTCTCAGACGCCACTGCCCAGGGCTGGGCAGGCAGCTTGTGCTGAGCTGAACAATCCGCACCCCCCCACCCCCCATCCCCCCACCCCCCTGCCCTCTTCACCGAGGGCGGAGCATGGGTCCCTCCCGGCCCAGCACAGCCCTGCTCTATAAGCAGAAGGAAGAAGAGCGGATGCCTTAATTGGCTGGGGCAGTTTGGCTTGTCACAAGGGAAGCCCACCCTGGGTAGCTCTCCCCGGGCCAAGCACCACGAAGAGGATGGCTCCAGCAGCACAAACGTCCTCTCTCCCAGTTCTGGAGGCTGGAGGTCCGAAACCCAGGTGTCTGCCGGCCCGCCTCCTTCCAAGACTGCAGGGAAGAATCTGCCCCGGGCCTCTCCTAGCTTCCCGCCGCTTGCTGGCACTCCGGGGCGGTGTCCCCTCTCTCTGTCTGTCTGTCCAATTCTCCTCTTCTTATAAAGACACCAGTCATTTCTCCTTAAGGTGCTCCAGTGATCACCTCACTTTAACTTCCCAGTTCCACCTGGAACAACCCCATTTCCCAAAGGGGTCACATTCTGAGGGACTGGGGATTTGACCCTCAACCTGTTTTGGGGGAGGGAACATGAGTCAATCCTTAAGGTGATCACTGCTTCTTCAGCCTGGGCCCCAGAACAAGTACACTCATCTGCTCTCGTTGATCTCTGCGGTGGTTTCTAGAAGCATCCTTCCTCTCCAGCTATCGTCATAATCAAGAAGCCAAGAAGTTTCTTCCTGGAATTTGGGCCCATGTGTGCCCATGCCAGGCCCCGCTGTCTCCCCGGGGTCTCTTCTTGTCACCCATTTACGAGCACACTCGGAGCAGACCAGCTTTTCCAGGTCTCCAGCATTGCCTGGATGAGCCCAGCCTGAAGGAGCTCGTACCACTAAATTTGGGGGTGGTTGTTACGGAGCATTCCTGTGGCAATCACTATTACAGAAATGTAAACAGATGTCACTGGTGGAGTTCCTGGGAAAGCTCTTCCGCTGGTGAGTCTTGCCTTTTGCCCTCCTCCTCCTCCTGAATGAAGACAGGCTCATGCCTTAGGATGGGTTGCTGCCTTCAATCACAGGGGCCAGGAAGATGGCAAGCATGGCCGAAAGACAGAAGGAGCCTTGGTTCCTGAGAGCACAAACAAACGAACAAAAACCGAATAGAGCCTCTAATTTGTTTAACCCACTGATGTTCAGATTTCTGATCCTTGCCTGGACACAATTCCCAGCTGATAGACACAGGTGCCTGCTGGTGTGAAAGCTGTGCCCACATTTGAGATCACCTGGGGGAAGGGGCGAGTGTTGGGGGATTGGGACCCACAAAAGCAATGGAGAAGGAAGGGTCTGGTGTGGAAGGAGAAGCCACGAGAGGAGAGAATTCTTACAAGAGACAGGGGGTAGACCAGCCCAAAATCAGCAGGTGAGGGGCAGAACAGTTTTGAAGAGATTTGGCAGTGGCAGTTCCTCCCCTGGGCCAGGGAGCCCCCGGGGCGGGCGTGGCTGCTGTGGGAAAAACCCCGCCCTCTGCACCCTACCCTGGGGGTGACTGAGGAAGGAAGATGTCCTCACCGCAAGCACGGTGGCTCCTCCTGTCCCCAGGGTGAAATCCAGCTTCCTGGGCATCCAACTTCCTGGGTGTGGCCAGGCTGGTCCCCAGCCGCGCCTCCCCACGTTAGTAAGTCCATGCCATGGGGTGAACCGTGAGTCCAAAACAGACAGGCTGTAGTCCCCAAACCCACAAGACCTGGGCATGTGACCTTATTTGGAAACAGGGCCTTTGGGGATGTAATTCATTGACTTAAGATGAGGTCATATTAGAGGAGGAGGGGAGCCCAAATCCTTTAGGTCTGATGTCCTTAAAGAAGAGAAGAGACAGACAGACACAGGGGAGAAGGCCACGCGAAGATGGAGGCAGAGATGGGAGTGACCATCTGCAAATCAAGGAGCTCCAGGGATGGCCACCCATTGCCAGCAGCCAGAAGAGGCCAGAGGGATTCTCCCGAGGAGCCTTCAGAGCGTGTGGCCCTGCTGACACCTGGATTTCAGATGTGTGCCCTCCTGGATGGGGAGACCATGAATTTCTGTCACTTGAAGGCTCCCAGTGTGCGGTGCTTGTTACAGCAGCCTCAGGAAGCTAATACACACACTCCCCAGCACTCCTTGGCCACGCTGCGCTCCTGTCCCCTCTGGACTATCTTCTTCCACCTGTTCACACCCTGCACAGCCCTCCAGGACCACACAAATGTCTCCGCCTCTGTCCCCCGTCCAAGTCACTCCTTTCTCAGGACCTCTCCATCTCCGTGTATCTGCCTGGAATCACGGTTGGCTGGGCGCGCCCGGGCTGGGCTCCCCAGAGTGGGGACGGATGATGCAGTGTCTGGAGCCCGGCAGGGGCCAGCAGCCACGCCAAGCAGCAGCGGGGCTGCCCGCCTACCCTCCGTGAGGGTCCCAGGGCTGGGAGACCATGCGGGCATCTTCGGGCCTCATCTGGCCCCTTTGGCTCCCACAGAGCAGGGGTTAGAGAGCTCAGGAAGGAAGCAGAACAATCAGTAAAGAATCACTAGGGCTTTCTTTCCCTCTCCTCTCCAGAGGCTTCCCAGCTGGCAGCTGCTTCCTTTCTCTTGTTTTAGAACAAGGTGACACGGTTGCAACTAAATTTATACAAAAATAAAATACAACTCTTGTTTTAAAGTCCTTTTTGACATCCCCACTGTACTCAAGGGAATGTCTCCAAGGCAGGAGTGACAGCAAGGCAGCTGTCATGGGGTGGGGGCCTGGGCGTGGGAGGCTGGCTTGTCACCGGAGACAGTCAACCCACCATGCTCGTAAATGGGTGACAAGATGAGACCCCGGGGAGACAGCAGGGCCTGGCATGGGCACACGTGGGCCCAAATTCCAGGAAGAAACTTCTTGGCTTCTTGGTTCTGCCAATAGCTGGAGAGGAAGGATGCTTCTAGAAGCCACTGCAGAGACCAACGAGAGCAGATGGGTTCCTCTTTAAGTCAGTACTCCTGTTAGCACATCGTTCTATTGTGTTTTTGGCGGGGGGACAGAAGACACTCAGGGAACCAATGTTACTCACCACCTTTGTATCATTGTAATAGCCATCATGTACCGTGTGCCAGACACTGCGTGAAGAGTTTTTAAAAACACTGCCACCAGGAATTCTATATGAGTCATATTGCCCCAGAGAGATTATTAGAAAGGGGAGGGGGAAAGTCTTTGTAGGCCAGGACGAATGAGACAAATTTGTCAAGGATAAATGTAAAGTCTTGCTTTGCAATATGGCATTCAAGAGGCCATATTGGTAAGGCTGAAAGCTTCTGTGTCCTGGAGTTGCATTACCAGAGATCAGAAAGCTACATTAAGGGAGGTGATAATCTCCCTGACCTCAGTTCCCATTGGCCCACATGGGACCCGGTGACTCAGAGCCTCAGTTTCTCCTCCTATAAAATGGAGCTAGAAAATAGTTCCTTAGGAAGGTTGCTGTGAAGCTTAAAAAAGGTAATGTATGAAGAGTTGATAACACAGTGCTTTGTGAGTGGTGCACGCTCTATAAATGGCAATAACTCACAACTCATATAAACTATGGCATTTAATTCACTTGGCATTTAAAGTGGATTTGAGGTTTTCTCCAAACAGTGGGAAGCATCAAGGAATGGACGTTGATTTCACGTATCTGAAGCCTTGTTATGGCGGGAGGAAGGAGACTAATTCTGCATTTCCCCCAAAGGACAGATCCATGGTTCCTGGGGGAAAGCAACGACTGAGCCAATTTCAGCCGAAAAAAATAAATTTTTATTAATGAGAAAAAGCCTGGAAGGAGATGCTTCCAATTGGTGCCGCCCTTGAGTAGTGCGAACTTCAGTGAAATTTTTCTTTGCTTTTTAATGTTTTACAGATTTTCAGCAGTGAGCATATATATATATTTCAATAATCCAGAAAAGGTATAAATGCTAAAAAGAAAACCAGACACATGCCTGGAGGGGTGAAGTAGGGATAGGGGACCAGACTCACTTTGAGATGCTACTAAACCTAGCTTCCAAGCTGCAAAGCCCGAAAACCTTTCCCGACAAAGACAACTAGGCAGGAACGTGGCCTGTCACTGCCCTCAGCCCTGGCCTCGCCCACACAGGTCGGAGAACAACCCTCTGGCAAAGGGCCACTGAATGCAGGAGGACAATGACCAATTACTCCAAAGGAAGGTGTCACCAAGTGGGGACAAAAAAACTGTTAAAATAAAATTTTATTGTAACATATATGGATACATATATATATATAACACAAAATTTTCCAATTTAACATTTTGAAGAGTACGTTTGTGGCAATAATCACATTCAGTCTTGTGGTAACATCACCACCCTCATTACCCAAAGTTGTTCACCATCCCAAAAAGAAACTCTGTACCTATTAAACAATAATTCCCCATACCTCTCCCCCCAGCCCCGGGGAACCTCAAATCTACTTTCTGTATCTATCAATCTACTTATTCGAGATATTTCATACAGTGGAATCAATCACACACTATTTGTCCTTTTGCGTCTGGCTTATTTCACTCCGCATGATGAATTGAAGCCCCCCCCTCCCCCATGTGGTCTCATGAATCAAAACGTCATTCCTTTTGATGGCTGAATAATAATCCCTTGTATGGAGCGGCCACATTTTCTTTATCCTTTCATCTATTGATGGACATCGGGTTGCTTCCACCTTCTGGCAACTGTGGATAATGCTGCTATGAACATCAGAGTGTGGGGTGGAATCCCTGTTTTCAGTTCTTTTAGGTATATATCTAGGTGCAGAATTGCTGAGTCATATGGTAATTCCAGGCTTAACTTTTCCAGAAACTGCCACACTGCTTTCCGCAGGAGCTGCATCTAGCAATGTGCATTCGACATTCCCACTAGCAGTGCACAAGGGTTCCGATCCCCCCCCCTTTTTTTTTTCAATAATAGCCACCTTACTGCATATCTCCTTGTGCCCATCGGATTTTAAGCAAGCAAACAGCCTCGAGCTGGACTGTGAAAGGCAGGGGCGGGTGCTGGGAGCCCCCCCGGGACAGGCAGCAGAGGGCATGGCTTTCGGTTCTGATTCCATCACACCCTACTCTGTGCACCTGGCCAGGCCCCCTCCCACTCTGGGCCTCAGGCACCCCACCTGCAGTTTTGAGAGGTTGGGCAAGGTGAGCTTGAGCTGGAAAGCAACCCGAGGCCCCAGCCCTTGGCCACACTCTCGGCCCCGGGCTCGGGCTCGCAGTCACCCTGGCCCCACTGACAGTAGGAGCCTTCCAGCCCCAGCCCCCGTCTCTGCTCTGAATGAGGCTGCATCTGGAGAGCATCTCTGCGATGCCTGTTTTGTCCAGTTCCTTCCAGCTGGATCCCCATAAATCAATTTGTTCTGCACACCAGTTCTCAGAATTTTCCAGTATCTTACCCAGAAACAGCAGTTTCCCTTCGGCTTCTGGTTCCAAAGGGAGGGAGCTGAGCCTGGTCCGTGTGAGGACAAGCTCCCTGGAAACTCCAAATCCTGGGGCCGGCTGGGCTTTGCAGAGGACCAGGCTTCTGTCTGCAGATGCAAAGGATGAGGCGCCCATGGGCCTCCTTTCCCCGTCTTGCCCTCT
>PVIY010055369.1:0-13769 GCA_004026745.1 Myrmecophaga tridactyla | reverse complement strand
AGAGAAAGAAAGAAAGAAAGAAAGAAAGAAAGAAAGAAAGAAAGAAAGAAAGAAAGAAAGAAAGAAAGAAAGAAAGAAAGAAAGAAAGAAAGAAAGAAAGAAAGAAAGAAAGAAAGAAAGAAAGAAAGAGAAAGAAAATGAATGAATGAATCACATAGTAAATGTGACAAAATGTTAAAATTGGTGGATCTGGGCATCTGAGGAGGAAGAAGTATGTTGGAGTTCTCTGCATATATTATTTTTGTAGCTGTCCTATAAATTTTAAGGTATTTTGAAATAAAAAGTTTTTTAAAAAAACAAAACAAAACCACATGGCATATCCCTTTCTGGGAGTCATTTTTCTGCTGTGAAAGTACCAAGAAACCCTTTGGAACTTTATACTTGCAAGGTGTGATTAACTTTGGGCTCTTACATGTTTATTATTAGGAACAGTAGGCATCCTAACTGATGTATAACCCAACAGCTCTTTCCCAATGTTTTCTCTCTAAAGACTTGCCATTCCCTTGGAAAATTAACCCAAGGAGTAACTCCAGCTTTTAAGTGTTTTCTAAGACAGTCCTACTTAGAATGGGGTCTGCAGATTAGCAGAGGTTGCATTACCTTGATAAAAACACAAATACATATATAGGTAGTACTCCAGACCTACTGACTCCAGATATGCAGAGATGGGCAGCAATCTGCATTTAAACAAGCCCTCCTTGTGACTCTCTCCTATACACTCAAGGATGCACTTGCCCCTGAGACTTGCTCAATATCCAACATTGGGTGATATATGAGACTTGCGCCTGGTCAGCTAACCTCTGCCTTTCCCTCCAGGTTGCCCCTGCAGTGATACCCTTCAGGCAAGTCACACCGCCTTTTAGGCCCCAGTTTATTAAGGCACTTCCGCTCACCTCCAGTGAGTTCACAGATCCAGCCCTCCCTTTCAAGCACCACGTACCATTCCATCTACACTCCAGCACAAATAATGTCACCATTACATTTTTTTCTGCCCCAACTGAACAGGAGGCACCTTTTAGTTTTCTTCCCATAAAAGTTGCCAGATTCACTGCCAGCCATAAAATGTATCCACTCATACTGCCTTTCTTCAATAGTTGATTGGTTTAATTTGGAGAAGAAAATCTGGCTATTTCCTGGAATCAATCTACTAAAAATTGATCTCATTCCTTCAGAGATTGAAGACAGTTATTGCTAGGATGGAGGTTCTTTTGACAGATGTATTGGGTTCATCTACTATACCAACAAGCATCTAAATTTTCCTTAAAAATTCTCTTTTCTTACAAGATTAGAAAATATCCTTGGTTTTAATTCACTCCTTTTTTATTTGTGGCTGGAAGTTTTGTTTTTACCAAGCAGACCAAGGTCCCTTTGGGTTGCTTATTCCTTATGTAGAACAAAAGCTCATATACTAGAAATCCAAAGTAAGACAAAACCTGGCTCTCACATTTGGCCACATAACCATGTGGGGTTGGGGTTGTTAGCAGGGGAAGACCCAGATGGCTCAATTGCCTTGGGCTCCCTTGATTGATAGTCATTATCTTGGTAAATATGCCCTGAGTCTATTCCTCAGACTCAGAAATTCAGAAACTTGGTTTTGCTAGCATAGAGAGGTAGCTGATCTTCATATAACCAGAGTCTCAGTGATGGATCATGAGATTGATTAATCAAACCAGAAAGCCGACATGTTAACTTACAATGGGAGACCACTCTCTCCAGAAATGGAAGTTCCTAGCCAACATGAGCAAAATGTGATTGTCCTACAGTCAAACTACATGGGAAGCCAAATAAATTATTCTCTGATTTTGATTTCTAATTTTTACTGTGAGACATTGTTGACACAGAAACTGGAATATTTAAAACAGGTAGGACCAAGGCATTCTTTCCTGGGAGGAGGACATCTAAGGGTTACACATAATCTGAGAGTTGCTTTCTGGGTCTCAAATCTGAATGAGGGGGATCAGAAGGAATCTCATGTTTAAAGACATCAGACCCTGAGAACCTGCACACACTTCTTACTAAACAGTGTATCTTTCAAATAGGATTGCAATTTTTGAAGTCCATCAGCTAAAGCCCACTTTTGCCTGGATATTATTATGGAGTCAAATGTAATAATGTTTAGTAGAAATTCCACCTGCTGAAGACCAGGTTCTCATTTTCAAGCAGCAAACAGGTCCAGCAAGGCCTCAAGAGTAAACAAAGATGCTCTTAGGTAAGGTGTAAAGATGCTCTTAGGTAAGGTGTTTACTGGCATTTCCTTTCCTTTCTTTTCTTTTTTTGTTTTTTTTGTGGAAATAAAACCCATATTCTGGCAATGCTTTGTAGCTGGCAAATATCCTAGAAAAGTCTTTCCAGGCTTCAGTTCCACAGCTCTTATTCACTGGGCTTTGAGTCTTCCTTTAAGCGTCAACAGACTATTATCTAAATCAGTAAGACTCCTTAGAATAAACATGTGGACAATTTTGTTTTGAGGATTTAAGTGCTGATTTGAAGTTTGGATTTGAGTGATTGACTGTACTGAATGGAAAGTACAATGGCAGGCACCTCTAGTAGCCACTGATTAGAACCAGCTTTCCCCATGTAAAGCCTCAAAGCTTCTCTGCAGGTACCAGGACACAGCATGGTTTGCCCTCTGGCTCTAGAGACTGTGGCCCCTGCTGGATCCACCAAAGGATATGCTGATTCTTCTAAACCATAAGATGAACCAAGAACACTCAACTGCCAAAAACATCTTCCCTACCCTTTTTTATCCAAGAGTGTGTTAGTTTACTAGCTTCTGGAATGTGATATTCCAGAACTTTTATTATAGGACAATTTAATAAGTTACAAGTTTACAGTTCTAAGCCTATAGAATTGTCCAAACTAAGGCATCCAGGGAAAGATACCTTAATTCAAGGAAGGCCAAAGTGTCTGCAACACCTCGGCCAGCTGGGAGGTGCACTGGTCCATTGCTCCTAGACTCTGCTACTTTCAGCCTCTATTCTTGTGGAGGTTCCTCACTTTACTTCTCCAGGGCTGGCTCTCATCTCTTGGCTTCCCTTGGCTCTCTCCAGGTTCTGGCTTACTTAACATCTCATGGCAACATCTGCTGGGCTCCAAGCATCTCCAAACATCCATGTCTCTGTTCTCCATGTGTCTGTGTCTCCATCAGCTCTGCTGTGAAGTTTCTGTTGGCTCTGAGGCTTCTGTTGTTTCTCCAGGCTCTGTCGTTTCTGTTGGCTCTGAGGCTTCTATTGTTTCTCCAGGCTCTGTCATTTCTGTTGTTTCTCCAAAATGTTTCCCTTTTAAAGACTCTATTAATCTAATCAAGACCCACCTGGAATAGGTGAAGTCACATCTCTATCTAATCAAAGGTCACACCCACAATTGGGCATGCCACATTTCAGAGATAATCTAATCAATTTTCCAGCCTACAGTGCTGAATAGGGATTAAAAGAAAGGGCTGCTTCCACAAGATTGGATCAGGATTAAAACATGGCTTTTCTGGGGTACATAATATTTTCAAACCAGCACAAAAAGTGAATGTTCACTGCTACCAGGCAATTAAGAGAGCAGGTCCTTTGGCCAGGTATCTCCTTTCCCCTGTCCTGGGCCAGGAGGTAAAGGGGGACAGCAAGTAAGAGCCAGCCATTTAGCCTTTCTTATGGAAGGGTGTGGTGAGAATGACTGCTTCTTAGGCATGATCAAAAGTAAAAGAATCTCAGATAGATCTGTCACCAGGTCTATGATCCAAGGAGGGCCCACAGCCATCACACAAATCCAGTTAAAAACCCAGATAAGAGTGCATGGGTGGTGTAGTGGTAGAATGCTCACCAACCATGCGGGAGACCCAGGTTCACTTCCCGGACCACGCACCCCCCCACCCTCTCAAAAAACCCAGATAACTGCAAGTCTATCCTTAATTAAGGAGATAATTAAGATTCTCCCCTCCAAGCAAGCCCGCCCCCCAACAAAGCCACCTTCACAAACTTCCTGGAAAAACTGCCAGATCTTCTTAGATCAAGAAAAAATGTAGTTTGTAGAAACATACTTACCCACATCCAATCCCAAGCAGCTTTTCATAGCATTAATCAGAATACTTAAAGGCTCTGTCTAAAATGTTTGTATTTGGAAGCAACATCCAGCACTGCTATTCTCCTTGCCCCAGCAAGGATGGACTTTCCTGACATTGGCATGACTGAGAGAGCACTGCAGAGAGAGTTTCACTTCCATCTTTAGAGGCACAGGCAGAACATTTCTGGCAAGTTGGAATCTTCATTTTGTGCCTATCCTCCCACACAGAGATCAGGAAATCCTAAGCTCCCATTTGGAGCATCCTGACATTTAGAGACATTTTTCAGGTTTCTTTTGAAAACATGTATTTTGTTTTATCAGAAGAAAAATTAATACCTGCTGTTTAGTTCAATCCAGGAGACCCAGAGCCTGAGCTATGAGGCGTGTTGAAATATCCATCTTCAGGGCTCCTCTTTGCTACCCTCCCCACTCTTCTTACCCTTTCTGATTGACACAGGTATTTTTTTAGGTATGTTAATACATTCAATCTGGACACAGTCATTTGATGAAGATCTGGTAGCTGTTACACGTTTTAAGACAACTACTTTTCATACCTCTGCTCTGATCATCAGTGAATCTTACGTTTAACTCTCAACAATCATATTTCCCAATTTGGACAGGCAAACCAGCTGGTGTTACCAAGAACTGACAACACATACTACTAAGTGGTCCAAAGTATGATGGAAGAAAATCAGAAACAACAGTGTATTATGGAAACACTGTTCATTTCCTTAGGTGTGCTAATGGGGTTGTGGTTTGTAAAATGTCCTAATTCTTAGGACAGGGAAGCTGAAGTATTAGGCATAAACTGCCAAGATGTCTGCAATTTACTTTTAAATCATCCAGCCAAACACAAGGAGTTACGTATCTGTAGATAAAGCAAACATGGCAAAATGTTAGCAACTGCGTCTAGATAGAGAGGATGTGGGCATTCATTATACCATTCTAATACTTTTCCATAATTCTAAAACTTATAAAAATAAAATATTAGGGAAGGGGGCTATGGTCATTTCTGCATTCCAGGGTAGAAGCAAGTATCTATGCTTGAGAAGGAGACTCTCCCTTTTTTCCCAGCAAGGCTTGTTCATGGAAACGTCAATGGAGTAATCTAGATGTAAAGTCTTCAGCTGTTGTGTTAAATAAAAATCCATCTTTATTGTGGATAGGGTATCTGTGCAGAGATTACTTGTGTGGGGTTGGAACTGTTATTTACCCCCCCCCCCAAATATTCATTTAATCCAATCTTGTGGGGGCAGACCTATTATTGGGAGGGACCTTTTGATTAGGTTGTTTCCATGGAGATGCGGCTCCAATCACTCAAGGTAGGTCTTAATCCACTTACTGGAGTCCTCTATAAAGCCAATAAAAGGCAAAAAACATAGAGAACTAAGATTTGACACAAGATTTACCCAGATACAGACACTGGGAGATGCTAAGCTAAGAGATGAAACTCTGTCCAAACTTCTGGACAGAGTCTGTCCCAGAGAAGCTAAGTGAGGGCCCACAGAGGCTTAGAGAAAAAGCCACTGAAAACAGGAGTGAGAGAGCTGTTTGAAATCAGAAGCAGAGAGAGAGGGCCAGTAGATATAACCATGCACCTTCCCCTGTGACAGAGGAACCCAAATGCAATCGGCGTTTCTTGAGTCAAGGTATCCTCTTGTTGATGCCTTAATATGGACATTTCATGACCTTAGAACTGTAAATTAGTACCCTAATAAATGCCCTTTATAACACACAATCCATTTCTGGTATATTGCATTCCACAGCTTTAGCAAACCAAAATATTACTTACACAGCAAGGCATGTTTGCTCCCTTTGGCTAGGGCCAGGAGACAGGGAGGAGTAAGGGACATGCAGAGGAAAGAGTCTGGGCCAGGAAGCACCCTGATCTGACCAAGATGGGAGCAAGCAAGAGCGATGGTGGAGGAGTCAGGAGTGGGTGATCAGGAGGCGGCACAAAGGAAGGGCTCAAAAAGCAGGGATACTGCACGTTGATTTTTTCCCCTTTTTCCATTATAATTGACCTGGGTTATCCTCAGGGGCCTGAAGTTTACATTAAATACAAGAGCCTTCTTTGGGAAATGGGGAGGGAGTTCCCATGTCTGTCCTTCCAGAAAGAAGCTGACTTAAGGGAGCCAAGCAGCACATACTGGCCATGCAAAACAGGCAGAGCTGACCAGCAAGAGGACCTCACCAACGGCCTTCTGGAACAAGACAATGAGTGACTGTCAGCTTTTAGCCCTCCTTGAGGGAACTTCAAAAGTATGAGGAGATGGGGCTGAATTTGCCACAAAGTCATAAGAGAGGGTTCAGACTATGGCAGTGGGACATAGAAAATTTGGGGGATCCATGGGTTATATAAACAGTAGAGAACATTTTAGTTTTCATCTTCCCAAGGGCACTCTTACAAGGGGAGAGAGTAGTAAAGGGAGGACATTTACTTTTTTACCAAGCTCTTAATGGGTTTGTGGAAACAAGTTGGGACCAAAGCTGAGCCCCTAAGGATGTCAGCATCTTGTAGCAAGCCCATTGGGGGAAGGGGCACCTACTCTGCAATATAGCAGGAAAAAGAATTTGGAGCAAATAGGGGTCAATCCAGGAGGAGCCAGCAAGGACCAGAGATTAGAGAAGGGAGGCCCAGAGGAAGCAGAGGATGGCAAAAGTCCCAATGCTGCATAAGGAGACCCCATTCCATGCATACCCTAAACTTTGAGTAAGTTCTACTAAAACACACAAGCTCGACACAAGTAAGATCCTTCTGGAAAGCCAAGTGAAGACGTACGTGCCTTGGTAGCCCCATGACCCAGGCCAAACAGGCAGAACATACAGAGGACCTAAGGGTCCGGGGAAACCCACCTGATGACATACACAGATCTATATTTTCAAGCTTGAAAATATACAGATACATACTTGAGGTTACTGCAGCACAGGTATTCTCATAAGTAGTTGCCTTTCACTTTTACTACCGGTTTCCTCATGCAGTACCCTCCAATGTCCTGTTATTTCATGCCAATAATTTAATAGCTTTCTTTGTAGTGGTTCATTTCTAAAGACAGTCTAATTTGAGGTTTTGACTAACTCTTACATATATATCATTTCACTGGGTTTACGGAGGAAAGAAAACAGCCCAGGACCAATTAAAGCATCAAAGACAAGCTCAGTCGTGCGCCCCTGGCAAAAGGAAAGGTCTAGCCCAGAACCTCCTCTGTCCTCTTATCCTTCTTTACAAGGATCACTGCCACCGCTTCCGGTCAACATTGCCCTGTGCCCTGCTGGCAGAGTTCTCGTGTTTTCAATATTAGGAGCAACCGCCCTGTGAGTTGCTGGTGTCCCCAGGGAGTTGGAGCTGATTTGTTAAACAAACTGCAGCTGATCCGTTTGTAGCTCAGATTTCAAGAGACCCGGTTTTCTGAGATAAATAATGAACCCCAAGTGGGCGTGCCACTGAGTCACAGCCTCGCGGGTTAACAGCTAGAGCAGAAGGTTGCAAGGGCTTCAGTCCACGGGGAAAACTGCAAAGAAGATTCCCTCCTCCTGACCTTATAGTTTCTTTGGAGCGCCGCTCTCCCCATCCTTTTAATGCATTACTTCCTCCAGCACTTCCTTTGGCTGGGGGGTGGGAGAGTGTTAGGGGAGAGAGAAGGACACGCATTTGTCTAACCGCTGCAGGGGGGAAATGTGGTATGCTCAATGACTGTTTCAGGCAGGAGGAAAGGAGAGAAACCTGAGGCTGTTTCCGCCCACGCTGCAGCTGAGCCTCCAGAGAACACCATGTGGTTTGTTTTGACCCTCCCAGAGTCGCTTCCAGATGCTGCTGGAAAAAAACCCTGGGCAGCAAATGTCAGATCGCACATGCAGGCTCGGTACCCCCCACCCTACACCACTCACCCCGCTCCCGCACAGGGGCGCAGCAGTTTCTCCCAACCAACCAGGTACCGGGCCGCAGGGACAGCTTTGGCTTTACGCCACATCCTCTCTTTGAAGCTTTAGCGACTTTACTCTGCATTGAAGAGGGGATACCTACAAATCCGCTGCACCGAGGTGCGTGGGTGGGGAGACGAGAAATGACTGCCTGCGGCTGGGCCCGTTACAGCCACATTTAATCTAAAGACTTCATTACGGGCAAAGCATCCCGCCTCCCGATGGCCTCCCATGCGCAAGAAGACTCATCCGTGGCAGCCTTAGTGCAATGTGTGCAGACGATAACCGGGGGGTGTGGAGGTCCGTGCAGGTCACATTCCCGTCTTGGCAATTATTGCTCATTTCAGGACACTGAAATGGTCCTCTTTTATTACTGAAAGTTACTAAGAATGAACTGGCTGATTCCACTGCAAGGGATTTGACTTTGGCCTTAGTTGAGACAGACTCTCCTTCCTACCTTCCTCCCATGCTCTGCCCCAAAAGCCTGGCTGACCCCCAAAGCCCACCCTGAAGTGGTAGCTTGCCCAGGTGTGGCAAGGTGTGTACCTGTATGAAAGACTTCTCCCACGAAGGGGGAGGTCACTTTGGGAGGTCACTTCTAGGGAGCCATTCCATGTAGTGAAGTTACACGGATCCTCAATATATAGTCCCCGGACCTCCTGCATCTTTATCCCCAAGACAGCTGTGAAATACAGATTCCCAGGTCCCATCCCCCTCCGACTAAATTGGAATCTCTGGTGTGGCATCTCAGGACCTTTATTATAAAACAAGCTCCCCAGGCATTCCTGTGCAGATTTGAGTTGAAAGCATTTCTCTTTTGCCATGTTAGGAATTCACTAAGTGAATTGTTGAATGAATAAATGCCAACTAATTCCTGCTAAGGTATTCACCAATATCAGCGATTACCAATTCCTCCCAAGGGGGATGTTGGCAGGTTTTAAAACAAACTGTCAGAGATCCCAACTGTGAGGATGGGAGCTCTGCCTACATCTCCTCAAATTGCCTCCTAGGCCCACTATTCATACACCCACAACCACTTGAAGAGATGTGTCATAGAGCTGCCATTTTCTCAACACCTACCGGGTACCTACCAGGCACTTTGCAAGTGTTATCTCAATTTTGCATCAACATGCAATGTAGATAATACAATTCCCAGTTTACAGACAAGAAAAATAGGACTCATCAAGGTGAAGAAATTTGCCTCTTCTTATGGCTACAAAGTGTCCAGGCCCCAATTCAAATCCAATCGCTTAGGCCCCAAAGCATTCCTGGCCCTGCCACATCCACTAACATCTATGTCATAAATTCAAAATGGCATCAGAATCATAAACTAGTAGGACACGCAAGGATCTCTGGGCTTGTCTCATAAAACCTTATTTCACAAGGAAGAGGCTTAAAAGTATAAACCTGAGGTTCCCTCATGTATTTTGTCTGGGTTGCTTAAGTGCTTTTAAGAAATGTGAATTGGTCAACATTTAAAACTCTAGGGATTTTACATCAAAATCCGGACTTTGTGCCTCTCAAAAAAAAAAAAAAAAAACAGAAGATTTTGTAACCCTAGGTCCCATTCCTAGGTTGGGTAATGGTTAATGGTACAGGTTTTGGAATCCACAGAGCTGGTTTTGAGTTCTGGCTCTAGTCTTTTTGGCTGTGTAAACATTGATTAGTCACTTAACCTTTCTGGCCTCTTTTCCTCAACTGTAGAGTGGATATATTAATAGTATATGCAATGAGATAATATATGCTTAGTGCCAGGTACCTCATGCTTAATAAATATGAGTCAAAATAAGCTTCAAGGGGGTGGTGGGTCTTGACCCTGGAAAAAACTCCTAGCACAGGATGGAGCCAAAACTCACCCCCAGATTCCTGATTCCAATTCCTAAGCAAGTTGCTTCCACTGACACCATCCCACCCCTCCCCAATCTCCTCCATGAAGTACCCTGGTAGCCTAGCAGGCAATGAGAAAACTTTACCTTCCTAAATGACTTAGGCTGTGATATCTGGATTACATCATCTTGTTTCAAGAGACAAAGCAGTCATAGTGTAAAGAACACTGAATCAAGATCCAAATTCTAGTTTCATCTGGCTTCTTGAGCCTAAAACAACTCATTTGACCTCACTGGGCCTCAGTTTTCTCATCTGTAAGATGGGAAATATGCCTTTTACACCAGAATCATTGATGAGCTTAATGCATAGTAGGTATTTGACAAGTGCTAGGTGTTGTCATTACACAGTCTGAGCAAAGGGCATGGTATCACCCTGAAGGAGGCTTTTCCTTGCTGAGGCTGCTGGTTGAACACCCCCCACCTCCTTCTTCACCAAAAGCTTCTACTTACCAAACTGCCTGGAACAAGCTTACCATCTGGCGAGAACTCCCTCCACCCTGGATGAGACTAGAAAGATAATAGATTTGTCAACTCTCCTTCAAGCCACCACCTTCCTGTTTGCACTTGTCATTATAACAAACCGTTTCTTCATTTCAACATCTTTGCTAACATGCCTCAGTTTCTAAATACCGAGCTCGATCACCACGACACTTCGTAAGACTTCTGTACTTCTTTGTAATTTCTAAGGGCTACTTGGTCTTATTGATAAAATATCTCTCAAAGTAGAACGGGTGGGCTCAAAGTGGTAGGATGGGCTCATGGTTTTTCTGTCCCAAGGTATGCTGATTTTGCTAAGGGACCTACTTTTCCATATCTGACTGTTCTGACCTACTGTTATCCTCACCTCAATAGTGTCTTGTGCTGATTCAGAGGACCCCAACCTGATCTTGTGAAGTTTACCTGAATCTCCAGCCTATGCAGGGAAGAGAGAATGTTCATTTTTTTTCTTGATACCATTATGATTCCTTAGCTGTATCTATTAAATCATTCAAATCAGATATTCATTCATCACCAAAAAAGCAACAGACATATACTCCGTTAAAGAAAACTGCTCCAGGCACTGGCCATGCAGGGCTATTGAGCATTTGAAATGTGGCTAGTCTGAATTATGAAGCATAATAAGTGTAGAAAAAAAACACACAAGTTTTAAAAGAGTTGGTATGAAGAATAAGAATGTAAAATATCTCATTAATAATTTTTAAATTGATTACATCTTGAAATGACAATTTGAATAAACTGGGTTACATAAAATGTATTATTAAAATTAATTTTCATTTATCTTTACAAATGCAAACTGCTACAACATTTTAATAAAAGTGCTAAGACATTTAAAATTGCATATGGGGCCCACATCTGTTTCTATTGGAAGGCATGATAAAGAAGGAAAATCGAAGCACAAGAATATTTTTAAAGCAATTTTATTGAGATATATTCACACACCACACAAAGCATCTGAAGTAGCAAGAGTAATTTTAAGTGACCTACTCTAGGCTCCAAGGAGAGTCAGAGCCAAAAGCAGTGTCCGGCAGCCTAGGTAGGACTCAATCCACTAAAGATGTATAACCAGATGAGATAGGAATGGCACAAGCTGGCATTACTCTTTGAAAACATCTCTCCAACACTGAAATATTCATCCATCACTTTGCATCTCCTGAAAAAGAATCATGTAGAGATGAAGTCAACCCAGAGTACCAGCAGAAGTCCATGCACCTACAAGAGTCTTAAAAGGTAAACTAAATGACTTACGAATTTTCCATCTCTAATGTCTGGAACAGTCATAAGAGGACTCTTTACTTCCACAACCATGTCAGAGCATAGATGACTAAGAAAAATAGTGAGGCTCATATGACAAATATTTTCACTCTGTTATCTCTTCTTTGTCAACAACAGTTGTAAGATTGGTAGTCGCTCAACAAATTCACAAATGATGTCATCAAAGGTACTGAAAAGGGCCTTATCTTGCAGAGAGATTCACTTGGATGTGTGTGCATTGCAACTGAGTGAAAATAGGATGAGATGTTAGGGAATCTTGAGTGCTTTTGTCCCTGCCTTGAAGAGGTGACCTCCACGCATGAGGCCACCTTGGGTGAAGAGAGCAACAACTTCCAGTGTGGCCAACTTCACTGCCCACAGTCCCCACTGAGAGGCCCCTCTCTGACCTAGATTCTGCCTGTGCCCTCAAACCCTCAACCTAATCAGAGACATTCAGAAAAGACCCTGTCTAACCCTCTTGCAAAGTCACAGCTGTCTTCCTTATCATCTAAAGGTCCCTGCCGTGATAGCCTCAACAGAATAAGCAGGAACCAGGATGGAAGAATAAAACAAAAGTTGGGTTTGGAGCAGCCTAAGGGGCCATCACTTCAGGTCACAGGACATCCATTAGGTTCTTTCCAAAGCTTGTTTCTTCTTCCTTTACATATGACTAGAACAAAGTAATTAATCGTTTCAGTAAAAAGGAGGGAAGATAAAGAAGGAAGGACTTCCAGACTCATTCCAAAAAGATGTCAAAGCAGCAAGAAAAGGAACAGAAAGGTGATGAAAAATAAGACTCATGAGCTCAAAAAAGCAGAGCAGCTCAAAGTTGGCTGGGCTCATGCTTCAAGGCTCAAAATGGTATTTAAAACACCAAAATGAATAAATAGCTATGATGATTTAATTCATTACATTTAAAAATTGATACTCCTATTAAGGACACAAAGGCATTCACGGATGTTTATATTTTGCCCCTGTTTTCTGTTTTAAAAGGCAGAAAAGATGACATTTTGAAATATTTTAATTAAAAAAAATTAATGTTTATTCACTTGAAGGGGGTGAGCTTCAGTTACCCTAACATTCACTGACTCTCTTTCCCCCCAACAATAGCCAACAAAAGAGGCTTTGTTAGAGAAAGATATTTATGATGGTCACGGAACATATGTCTCAGTAATCCTTGGACAGAAGTCAGTTGTTTCTCTCGCAGGAAGGAGACCCTAACGAGCCTCCCTGTACCCTGAGCATGACAATTATGCAGTGGTCACATGTGCCAGCATCCTAGTGAGTCTTGCCCAAGGCAGAGTATAAACCCCTTGGCTGGCAAAGCTTCCTGAACCGGGCCCACTCTCCACTCAGTGGAGCAGATGGGCCACCCCTCAGGGAAAGGAAGCCCTTCTGAGCTCCTCCTGTCTGCCTTCTTCTCCAAGGGGCTTTGCTATAAAAAACAAATTAAACAGCCATTGTTTCTTTCCTTGGTGACGCTGGCATCTTAACATCCTGCCTTCCAACCAAAGGATGTTTCCTGCACTGCCTGGTGGCGCCCGCTACTGCTCCAAGCAATAAGAAAAAAAAACATGCTTTCCACTAAGGAACAAAATAGTTCTTAACTTCCAAGGCTTCCTTTTGAGATGTTGTCTTTTTTTTTTCACTATGATGCATAATACACACCTGAAAAGGGTTTTCTTTTTAAGTCTCGCATTCTTCTCTGTGCCTTGGGAAATATTGTCACTGGCTTTACAAATAGGCTTAGGTGTTGTAATCGGAGGAGACCCAGAAAGGCTGGCCCTCAAATCTCTCCCTTTACCTGCTAGCGTGCGTAATATTCCCCAATGAAAGACGTATTTCCCTGTCTCCAGGAATCCTTCTAACGTGTGAAGTAGTTACCCTGCCCCCAATGCAAAGAAGAAAACAAAATACTTTCTTAAAATACAAACAGCTGTGAATAAAAGAATAAAGATATATGGAGTATGTAAAAGGCAAGAAACTGATGGGGGTGGAGGGAGGGAAGAAAGTAAAATGCATCATTTGTCCTCAAGCAGCTTTTGGTCCCTGCGGGAAGAAACAAAATTGGGACAAAGGGAAGAAGACAGAGAAATAGAGAGAGAGAGAGAGAGAGAGAGAGAGAGAGAGAGAGAGAGAGAGAGAGAGAGAGAGAGAGAG